>JANTOP010047590.1:0-10019 GCA_027564815.1 Symmerus nobilis | reverse complement strand
GAAGAAGAACTCCCCGCAAAAACACTTTATCTGGCACAAAGTTCGACATTTTCAAATGAATAAAAAAAATTGTTGTTACGCTTCAACCAAATGACATACACTGAAAAAGATGCGCTATGACAGTAGATTCCAAATGAATATAGTCACGGATGAACACGATCCGAAATAAAAACTATTTACGCCCTCTCTTAGAAAACCGCACGAATTAATGCATACTCCCAATAGTATTATTTTTTTTCGTCCCCAGCATGTATAATAAATTACAATAAAATATTAATTCCCAATAATTTAGTCTTTATAAACAACAATTTGGATTTTACATATTGTAAAAAATATATGGATTTCTGTTGTGCGCGCTTATATTTTTCTGTCAAATTCCCAATAATTTGCTTTGAAGCTAAGTTTATAATTTTGAAAATTATAAAAATTGAGAAAAACTTTGAAGTTTAAAGATTAGTTTGGTAAATCAAGAAATATCTTGAAAATTGGAATACCATCTAAAAATTCATCTAAAAGATTGAAAATCACGAGAAAACATGAATGTTTTCCTGCTTTTCATTGCATTTCTCCGAAATTTTCCACACCTTATATGACTTTTCCTTGCTGATTACCAACTATCCCAACCATTTCCCAATTTTCGTATTTCCTCTCTTTTATCAACTTTAAACGAGTTTGTTGATAACATTCTCAAGACTTTCCCCTTCATTATTGGTACTTTTCGGGTGTTATTCAAAATTCCTGGATTTTCTAATTTTTTTCCCAGACCATTTGTGTCCTGAAGAGACCAGAAAAATCACGAAAAATTGCGCATTTGAGTAATAGTCCTGACAAATGCCGTTTGTGGATAGTAGAAAATGGAAATCGATCAATTAGCCAAGTCGAAATGGAAAAATTAACAACTTTTTTAGAATACATTTCTTTTAATCAATATTTTGGATTCCTTCAAGTCACCCCCAACCCATCTTACTGTTCACACAAGTCCCTCAGCCCCAATTTTTGGTGAGTTTGTAGATTTTCATTTCGTGCTTTATTTCTGCCATAACGGGACGAATGAATCCCACAACTTAATATTTTCCAATTTTGGCACAATAAGTCAGAATATGACTAAAAACTGGTTAACGGTTGTAATATGGTGACAAAAAGGATAAAAAGTTGGAACGAAATGGTTGGAAAAAGTCTAAACAATCAAAAAAAAAAAAAATAAACAAAAAAAGGAACGAGACGGTCAAGAATTCCGAAATTCAATTTAAAAATTTAAAAATTTAGAATTGAAAAGATTGAGGAAACTCAATAAAATGTAGGAAAAGTAAAGTGCGGGGAAAATCAGAATGATTCGATAAACCGTCCAATTATGGAGAAAATTAGTCGGAAAATTACCGGAAAAATTAAGAAATTGAGGGAGAAGTCTCGGCAAAATTAAATTTATTATTTCCCAGTTATTAATCTGTTTATAAATCGCCAGAGATTTTTCAATTCCAAATTTTATTAAAAAAAAAGTTCATCTAATTTGGCTGATTTTTTTTTCCCGGATAGTTGATCATTATCCATATTTCTAATTTCTAATTTTTAATTATAAATGGAAATAAGAAATGTATAACTGACTCAATCTTGAATTCTCTTGATTTAAAATGATTTTTACTGATATTTAGAAAATAGTTCTAAGGATTCGTAGGTTCTTATGTTTAGTATTACAAACAACTTTGTTCGTTTTAAAAAAATATTCATCGAGTTAGCTGATGGTCCTGTGGGCTAATTGATTCGTTTGATCGGGCCGCAAGCAGCCCGCGGGCCGTAGGTAGCCCTATACTAGGGAGGTATATACTAATTTCCATTTCTTTTGGAAAGTTTGGAAGTATTCTGAAATTTTGAACCATTGTTTTCCTATAAAATATAATTTATCTAAGTAATAATTAGCGACCAAGAAAATGGTTATCAGTGAATTATTTGCCAATGTGACATACAATTTTCTGATTTTCAGAAAATTTTTAAATTTTTATGCTAATAGATTTTCATAAAATTCTGTTTTATAAAATTATCTGATTTTTATAAAATTGTTTAAATTGTGGTGCGATTTTCAGATTTTTCAACGAAGCGGATCGAATTGATTAATTGATCTTTTGTATAATTTAAATTCCGATGTCCCAAATCTAATATTTCGCCAGATAAAAATATTGTGGCTCCACTGGCTGTATATTTCATACGGCTGTAGGTCGATAAATTTCATGAATTTCTTGAATTTTACCGATCTGCAGCTTTATGAGATAAGACGCCAGTATGGGACGGACCACATATCCTTAATAATATCTTCTTTTGGAAGCACTTTTATTATGATTGTCTCTTTTAAAAATTCATTCTCGTGCAATTATATCAAAATTTACAATATTCAGAAAAATGTCGAAATCCTAATATCGTATATTTCTAGAAATATTGTATATTGGATAAAATTGTGATCAGTTCTCAGCTATGCGTGTGGCCCAATAATTTTCTGATGTTGAATTCCGTTTATCATTAGGTACTCTTTTTTAAACTATTTTTAAAGATTTTTTGAATTTTAATAACGTATTAAATATTCATTTCCTTTTTAATTCTTATACCCGCTACGTAAGTGATATAATAGGTTTTAATTACTTCTTCTTCTTCATGTGCCTTATTCGGTTACCGAACGTTGGCGATCATATTGGCTATTATTAGCCATATGATTGTCCTGGGGAATGATAATGAGGTGGTTTCCCGTTGTCTTCCTCATTCTTCATTGTTATGTTAGTTGGTCTTAACCTATTATCATTGACCATTTTAAGTTAATTGACAACAGGTGTACATGTTTTATGGCTACTCCCATATACAGGAGTCTTCCGTACTATACTAATGCATAGTATGTGGGACCGCTAGCTCAAATTCGATCATTGTGACGATCACAAATTATTGAGATAATAATTTGTGACGACACCTGGTTTCGAACCTGCAACCTCCCCTCTTCAAAGGCGGGTACACTAAACATTATGCCATGAAGAGGATATTAATTACTAGAAATGTATAATATATACAATATACATTTATTATGCTTTTGAATAAAATTTGTTGTGAATCTGAAGTCTTTAATTAAGTCTTTTAAATTGGGTGGGGTTACTTATCGACCAGACTGTAATACTGGTAAGCTTATATTTACTAATATACCCCATTGTCTCTTCCCATTATCTTGTATTGCAATTGTTCAATTCCGGTGCTTCATTTTAATTGTTATCAATATTTGAAAGTAAATATGTACAGTCAAATGATTACAAATAAAATTGATAAGATTGATTGATAAAATAAATAAATCATTACTACTTTATAATGAAATTAGTTAGTCCTTAAAAGTCAATTAAATAGCGAATTGGGTATTAGTGGTATTAGGTTACCACACAAACTTTTACTCGCAATAATAACTATAATAACCCGATTTCAATCAATAAAATTGCAATAAATTAAATAAAAATAATTTTATGATGGAAATTGCCAATAATAAATACTGTACAAAAATTCTTAGTATATTATTCTATAATTACATATTTTTATTGTGCTTGAATTCTGCACAAGTTGAAGCATGTTAGTATACAATTGCATATAGACATAGACGAGGCGAATTATATTATTCTTTTTAATTAAAAAATATCCTTTAGTGAATTGCTATAGCTGTGTGGATCAGGAGTGTCAAAGAACATCAGTAATTAATAGAACTGCAACATGTGATACGACAGGATGTGTTACCGTTTTTGAACAATGTAAAATATATCAAACTTTATTTAAAAATTACAAATAAAAAACATAATAATAACGTCTAAATATAATATTAATTCTTTCTTGTATTAGATGTACCTATATTTAAGGGATGTTATTCTTCTCTGTCCACTGAGAATAAGGCGATTTGTGATAATTCAACAAATTTAAATTGCTATAAATGCTCGGAAGATAAATGTAATCACTTGGGACGAGAAGATCATAAATGTGTTCAATGTTCACAGGGAATATCTTCGGATTGCTTAGATAATCCTCATAATCAAACAATAGTTAGATGTGAAGCTCCACGAACAGACACTGCCTATTGTTTTTCGAAAGTTAATTCGGTATTAAAGCGATAATAAATTATCATAATGTATTTATAATTACATTAATTTATCGTTACAGACATACGGTGCACTGGAACGGGGTTGCGCTAATACAAATGCAGATTTGAAGTTATGCGAAGAATCAAAGGAAAAATGTTCCCTGTGTCTTGTTACTGGTGACCTAGGATGTAATACAGTAGAAATTCCAACTGGTCGAAGAAAATGTTATTATTGTAAGGGAACAAGGGATGAGTGTAAAAATCTATCGTATACACCGATTAGTAAATATTGTAAAAATATTACGGACGAATGTGTATCGTTCAATAAAGACGGCATCATTATTCAATCGTGTAATGATGATCAATTCACAACAGAATATTGTAACCAAAATGTAGCACATTGCCTCAAATGTAATGCGACTAATTGTAACGCATTAATTCTAAATGGAAGTGCACAGATATTGTTCAGTCCTATTTTGAGTGTATTATTATTAATTTGTTTAGTTTCTGCAAAAATTATTCAATAAAATTATTCTCACGTTATACGCTTATTTAATCATATATAATGCCTATATATCTGAACGGCGAAGCAAGAAGAGCAAAAACAATAGAGAATAATGGTGAGAAAACAAAAGGGAAGTATACGGGTGAGTTTTTTATCCTGAGACAACGGAATATCTCCCCACCCCTACTCCATTAGGGTTGAATTGGAAGTTACTTCTTGATTAGAAACCCCCATTTCTTATAGCAAAACCTGGTTTCCAAGACAAAATCCATTTATCTAACTTTATTATTGATATTAAATTTTCTCACAAATAGCGCTGCAATCGAAATCATTCTAAAAATTGCATTTTGCAACTACATTTAGCGTTAACCAGGAACAACGATGTGGACGTAGAGGATTTTATTCCTATCGGAGTGCTTGTTAATGAAAATCATTTCACAAAATGTGTTCGAAAATGTGCCCCTCTACTTCGATGCATTTATTTATCCGCAAGTGGAAAAATTGCACGCAACTGAGAAGTATGTCCGGTGTAATATTAAGGCAAGCATTTGTTATTCGCTCAATGATGTTTTCCAGTATTGTTGACACTTCTTTATAAACTTCATTCTTTAAGTATCCCCACAAAAAAAAGTCAGGTGAA
Organism: Symmerus nobilis; assembly: GCA_027564815.1. Lineage (NCBI taxonomy): Eukaryota > Metazoa > Arthropoda > Insecta > Diptera > Mycetophilidae > Symmerus > Symmerus nobilis. The sequence goes on along the minus strand of JANTOP010047590.1, from coordinate 4,790 downwards.
GTAAGATCTGGCGATCTTGCTGGCCAAGACACTGGTCCACCTCTTCCGATCCATCGATGATTGTACACGCGATTTAATACTTCCCGTGCTATTACAGAATAATGAGCTGGACAACCGTCATGTTGGAACCACATTGTTTGTCGTACGTCCAAGGGAAGGTCTGCGAGCAATACTGGAAGTTCGTTCTGCAAGAAGTGTCGATGTTTTTCATAATTTAAGTTTCCATTGATGACATATGGACCAATGAGCTTATAGTTAATTATTCCACATCAAACATTTATGTACCAAGGGTATTGATGTTCAATTTGATTCATGTAACCAATGGGGATTATCGATACTCCAATAATGCATGTTGTGTCGATTTACCGTGTCGTGATTTGTAAAAGTCGACCCCTCAGAGAACAATACTCGAGCAAAAAATTGGGATCATCTTGTATTCGCTGAAGTGCCCATTGACAAAATATTATTCGATTTTGAAAATCATTAGTTCTTGTGTTCTTGATGCATAGAAACTTTAAGCGGATGATATTTTCTACGCTTCAATATTTTGCAGACAGAAGTCTGAGAAAATCCTGATCCGCGAGCTATTTCTCGAGTACTAATAACATGAGGGTTAACAGCTACTGCAGCTAATACCGCAACTTCGTTATTTTCTATAGTAATTGCCCTTCGGCATAACCAACAACTCGGTAAAAAGAAGCGCGCGATCGCACCTGGTCTGGAAAACGTTGAGCATAAAAATTAACAGCATCGTCGATATTCTTTCGACTTTCTCCATAAATGTAAATCATTTCGATTTTCTCTTGTTGTGTTGTAGTGTAGAGAGAGTAAAGAGACGATGTAAACGTATTGAAAGCTAGTCTAATAATGAATAAAGTAATTTTGCGGGAAGTGGTTCAACTTTATTTTTTGCAATTACATTGCCATCTATCACGAAAAAAAAATTTTCAAACAAAACCTACGTATTTGATGGAATAGAATTCGAATCTGCAATAAATTGGAGCTCCCATTCTAAATTTCGATGTTGCCCCCCAGGGGGTGGGGTGGGGGTTCAAGTTAGTCAGCATTAAATTTGCCCCCCAAAAGTCTAACCAATTTCATTTTAACTTTTTTTTGATTTGATGTTAATCAGAACTGTTAATCAAATCAAGAAAAGGTAAAAATGAAATTTGTTAGTCTCTGGAGGGCTCATTCAATGCTGCCTAACTCGAACCCCTACCCCACCACCTGGGGGTGCGGCGGGGGGGGGGGGGCAACATGGAAATCCCAAATGGGAACCCCAATTTTATATTGCAGATTAGAATTCTACGCCACCAAATACGTAAGTTTTGTTCGAAGCCTTTTTTTGATTCGTGATATTAGCAAAAAATAGATAATAGCCATAATTCCTGAAATAGTCGTCGTACAAAAACGTTACACCCCATTTTGAAAAGGTACATTAACATAGAATTCGTTTATCGTATGTTAACGTAGCTATCTTTAATTTATACCATATTGTTGTTTCAACTGATATTATTGTTAAATATTATGAAAAATGATGAAAAACTTTTAGGGTTCGCTTTTAAACTTTAGGTCTCGTGAGCGAGTTCTGAAATTTCACCAATCGCTACGAAACTTTTTATGTTGTAGTTTTATAGCAAGTCGAACGTTTTTAGCTGTTCGTTTAATGGTACATTATATCAAATTTGAGATATTTTGATACTTGCACATGGCAATTAAATAATGTACCATGGGTACACTATTCGGGTATCGGGATTATACACTTAGTGTAGTGTAACTATGTATATGTATACTATTTGAAATAAACTTTCCTTATAGTATACCAGTGGTATACTATTTTGAGCGGTATATTATTCGGAATAGTACGGTATTCTCAATTCTCCGATTGAGATTAAGTTCATATCAGTATTGTAAAAATTCTTTAAAATTATAAAGTGTCGCTGCCTCCGCGCTGACGACATTTTTGGTAGTCAGAGTAAAAATAAAAGTGAAAGTCGCATTTTCGATACGTTGCTATAAAATTAAAGAAATTATTTAAAATACTAATGAATATGGCCTGGCCACGAATGCTATATTGTTTGCCTCCGAAAAGTTGGAAAGCGAAAATCTTGTTTTATAAGTTAACGGTTTTACACCCATCATATGTATTTTAATTTTTTTGTGAACTTTATGTATATTTGTTCCGTCCTTGGACTCTATAATCGAAAATCGGAGTCGTCGGAATAAAATATTATTTTCGGTAATATTGTTATTTGTTAAATACTAATATTTTACTATATGGTTAATATTAATAGCAAACAAGTAGTAAACAAATGTAGAAGTAAATCTCTTACCCGATGAGGATACGCTAAATGCCATGTCACGTTAAACGTTGATCCGGATAATATTGTTGTCCTTATGTCTCCTGAAAACAAACAAACAAAAGTTCCGATATTCATTTGATTTAAATTCAATAAACAAGGAAAAGCAGCTATATGAAGAGTATGTTCGAAATTGACTATTGACCTGGCACCAACTTAATATACTAGCTATACAACTCCTCCGTCTTTCATTTAAATTGACAAACTTGTTTATAAAAAACCATGTGGTTATAGAAATTGTAAGGAAAACATTGACCGGAAAATGAGAGGGTAATAACATGCACTCTATTCTTTTTAACTTCGATCTAAAACGTTTGTAACGTACCAGAGATGTAAACTTACGTTAGTTTTAGGATTCTAGAGTACTCTAATCTTTTCAACTAGATACTCAATGCATTGTATCTATTTGGTTGCAGAATAACGGGATATGTCAGGATAATGTGCCATGGGCTATGTTAGAGGATCCTATAATTATATCATACATTGTTTTTCGCTACTGCTCAGTAAAATATCCACTCCATTGCAGTGTAGTCCTTACAGCTATTTTTCAGAATAACGAAAAGTTCTACAGTTTCCATGTTCTTCCTTCTTCACTCATTTTTCAATGAATTTCACTCCTGCCAAGGACTACTATATTTTATTTTCGAATGAACATAGTTATACAAGTTTAGTCAAACTCATTATTCGCAAATTCCAAGTTTCAAATCTTGTTCGTATGCGTAAGCTAAAGGTCGTCGTTATATTCTGTCCAAACACGATGTTTCTCTTTTAGTATGAAAATCATATTCATGTCAACAGTACGTTGTATTGATGATAATATTTCTAGTACTCGTTACATACTCGTTACTTTTAGGATTCGAAAAAAACGAGTATATTCTTTCTATAGAAATACTCATTACTTTTACTCTATTCATAGATTTGCTTTTATATTATCATCACTCATTGTTATTTGTTTCGGCTTGATTATGGTTGGGTTAATGAAATGGAAATACTTAATTCGTTTGGTATAAGTCCAAATGAAATCGATAATTGTAATGCAGATACAATATAAACATTCAGAATAACGTAAAAAATATTCTCAAACTTTCATCATTTACCAGTTCTTGAAAAAAATTGGCATGGCTCTCCAAAGATGAGTGAGTGCATACACTAATGCAGTAATAACACATTATACCGAGATTATATCAGTGGCGGATCTAGAGTATCTTGATAGGGGATACACAATTATTTTATAAGTTTACAAATGGTAGGATGAATGATGAGCAACAGAAAAAACGCTCCAGTATACCTCACAGCGCGAAAACCGGCGAATTGTTTAAGCATCATTTCAATTTAATTTTATGAATTTAACTTCAATTATTTTTTAATCGTATTTCATGCATTTTTGTTGTGAATTACTACTGGTATTTTTGTCTACAAATACAATCTGATTGTTCTGTTTTGATTTAACTATCCTATATAAGGTAATATAATTAAACAAAATTTGTCATTAAAAGATTAAGGGGTCAGTTCCCAATCTTTTTTTCCAAAAGATCTATTTTTCAAATACCACAGATTCTTGTAGTAAATATACGTAGAATTGATATAAAAAGTATAATTTTGGTCAGAAAGTTTGAAAACGGCGAAAAATGCGAAATAATGGAAGGGTCTACATATAATTATTGTCGAGAAAATAAAAGTAAATCGCATTTTTTTCAATACAATGTTTTTCGACCTGGCATGATATAAAAAAACTATTGCACCTATCTAGCTGAAATTTTTATGTTATGTTCGACACATGTGTAGCTATCGTCAGAAATACCATGAGAAATCTTCGTACTACATTCTACATAAATGCATATTATATATATATTATTTAAAATAACTTTTAGATGTGAAGGGCAAATGCTCCATTGCCATAATGGCCATTCAGAGCAGATACATTCAGATACATTCAGGCCTACGGGCCAGATACATTCACATTAACAGCGTTAACTTCTTAAAAACTAACGTATAGAGAGCAATGGAACGATCGTTGCAGAATATATTATTAAGGGATCCGATATTGTACAGCGAATGGCAAAATTGAAGTGGAGCGGGCCTGGCGAGATTTAACGTTCATCATTGGACTCAGATCGTGACGGAATGGCGACATCCGGAAGGTTTTTGTAAAATCAGAAGGCCTCCAGCAAGGTAGACAGGCGACATAAAAAGGTTGCCCAGTATGTATGAGTGAGTATATGTATTATTAGTATGCCAAGGCAACACATAAATGGAAGACCTTGGGGAGGCCTATGTTCAACAATGGACTTCAACAGGCTGATTGCCACCTTCATGTAATCTTTAATATATATTCATTGTCTTGGGGGCACAGCTCCCTACTTCCTGCCCCCCTGCCCCCTGCCCCTACTCCCTGCCCCCCTGCCCCCACCCAATTGGAGCCTCTGATTG
>JANTOP010047579.1:0-10019 GCA_027564815.1 Symmerus nobilis | reverse complement strand
AAAATATTTTTATTTACGTTTCTCAAAAACTTAGAATTTACGTCGTAAATCGGCGTGGTCATATATCTAATAAAAATGGGCGTTAAATTTAACCCGAGATTTTCCTGTGTGTATCATAAGAAATACAGTTCTCCATGAACATTCGCAGGCTTTCTTTCGAGGATATGAATGAAATAAATTTCATATTAAAAGTCTTCACTTCTTTTAATATTTAACAATTTCTACCCGTAAAAATAAGATACCTAAGTGTAAAAATCCTGATCCTGACCAGTGGCTTGCGGTAAAATAGCCAAGGGGTGTGCAGAAGTTATGACTTTAATAAAATGTTATAACTTTCATCAATTTTATTACCATTTTCTTATTTCCGTATCTTGTCGTTTGTGAAATTTTGATTATATCAAATATCTGCAAGGAAAATTACCAATATTTTTGTGCATTGGTTATTTGAAAATCCAAATTTATTCGCATGGCAACATATTTTCTATCTAAAATAGTTTGACTACCCCGAAATTTTAAATTGTTCAAGAAAGTTCTATTAAAGTACCCAAAACTCATCGAAAGCTTTTAATCAAAATTATGTTTTATTTATTTTTAAATTCATTTTTCATCTGAATAATTAAATTGTAATCAAATCTAAAATTTTCCTGTGGGAGCTTTTAAAAAACTTAAAAGCTTAAAGAAAGCTTTATAATACGAATATAAATTTATATGCATTCAAATCTATTTTCCATTCGAATAAGTTTACTCCGCTGCAATTTCAAATGTTCGCAATCCGATTAATTAAATTCTAATCAAATTTAAAATTTTCCAGTAAAAGCTTTGTAAATACCTAATTAAGCTTTTGAGAGCTTAGCAAAGACGGCTTTGGATGAAGAAAAAAACAGCAGCAAAATCTGTAGTTTTCGGGGAAATTGGAAAACCAATACTTTAAGATCAAGATAATTTCCTAACTTATATGGTTAAAATCCCCTTAAAGTTTGACTTGAAAGAAATTCAATGAATTTCGTTCGGACATTTTTCGTTTTTTAATTTTTAATCAAATAATGGCAGGTTATTTCTAAATAATGTATAAATAATTTTTAAAAAAATATCAGTTTTGAAATAATTTGTTTATTCAGAATTTTTCTGTGAACATTTTGGAAAACTTAATTTTCTGATGTAATCGGAAAAATCTAGTTAGATAGCAATAACCCAAACGGTTCAATGAGAGTATTGTGGAACAAACTTTTTTAAAAAAGTAACCTACTGATTTTAGAGGGGGCGATATAAGTGGTATACATCGATAAAGCGGTGACATTTAAGGAAAACTGTTATTAATTTCTTGAATTTAAAATTTGAAAAATTTGCAAACTGTTCCAAATAGGGGATAACCAGAGTAATCTATCAATGCCTCAACTGCGACGGATCCTTTCCCGAATTATGTGATTGAAATCATATAAAAAAAGCTGCTTGTCAATATTACAATAAAATTGAAAAAAAAATTTTATTCAAAAATTTTCTAACCTAATGATGGCAAATCGTTTTTAAGTTATTTTCGAAGAGTTTTAATTAACAAAATTTTTTTAACAAATCATCGGTTTTGAAATTAATTTTATTTTTACCTAAAAATCGAACTTCTGACACTCTTCTGGAAAAATTAAATTTCCGGGAAATTTTCTTAAGGAATCCGAAAAAATTGTTATGGGAAATTAAGCCCAATGCTTGCTTCATTGAGCAAACAGTAGAACAAATTAAAAAAAAAACATCCCAACAACCCCTTGATTTTAGGGAAATGGTTAATCCCCGAATTCTTTAATTTTCCACAGTTTGAACTCTCGAATTTTGTTTAGCGTTTATGCAGAAATAATTGGTTTTAAGTTTTTCCGATAAAGATTTAATAAGAGAGATATGCCATATAAGAGAAGATATGCTTTGCGCCTTCTGCTCATTAGACTGCACGCCACTGCACAAGACAGTCGAGTTTTCAAATCCGAATGCCAATTCACGAATTACAAACCTAGAAAATCCACGTAACTTTTTAAACATATTGAACATTTTCAGAAGAAGATCAAACTTTTCTAAATATGCACAAAATAATAAACAAAAAATGACTCATTCTTTCATTTGGCACTTCAAAAGTTATTTCATGGAATCTTCATTTTCGCGGATTTTTTTTTAATATTAACGATCGTCAAGGGACAGATTTATATTTCCGTTATTTTGTTTACTTATTTTTAGATAAATCTTTAAATTACCTTGTGATTGTGACGTGCTATGTGATCCCCATGATGTTTTGTATGATGTATCTAAAACGAATTATAAAATAAAATTATTCGCAACGGGTATATTTAGAATGAATATAATATCAATCATAAGTAATTGTCTTCGTTCAAAAGTTACGACATATTTTCGGTCGTTCTTAGAAAGTTCACTAATCTCAATCAAATCTGATATTCCCTAAAATTAGGCATCCACTGCAGAATATTAATAAGGAATATTATATTGGAATTAACATTTTGATGTTGAATAGAAATCAAAACCATTTACTATCGCGATTTAGCATTACGTTTAAGTGACTGGTTTGGTCAGTTATCAGTCTCAGTTTGAAAAATTAGCTTATTAAGCAAAAATAACAAATGTACTTTTAAGCGTAATAAAGAGAACCATTAAACTTGAAAGCTCACTCTAGTGACTTTTCTGAAGAGATCCGTCACTTAACTGCTAAGTCTCGGTACTGATTGTCGTCCAACATGTTGTTGAAACTATCAAACATGACTCATAAAACGTAAAAAATGTATGATGATGCAGATGAAGTTCGTCATACCGGGTTCTACAGTGCATGCGTAGCAGTGTATGCCTAATTGCCTATTTACATGTAAGTGGAGGAAATAAAATTTGATCCGGATTGTGTAGGTTTGTGGCAGAACAAAATGGGAGATTCAATTCGAGATTAATAAACACAAATATAGGCTAAAGATAAAAAAAAACATTTACAGGTATTTTCTCTATCCCGCATGTGTAAGGTTTACACATATTTATCCTCGCAAAATTTGAACTCAATGCAAAATGCGATTTAACTGATTTGAGTGATGATCATGATAATTAGACACATATCCTTTCATAATAAACTATTAACTATATAAATATCCGTAACGGGTCACCGTGGCATAGGAATTGGCTGAAAATCGGAAAATTCACAGAAAGTCGGAGAAGTTCATTTCATAGAAATTAGAAAATTACTCAAGAATACGAGCAACCTGATAACATCCTGACATTTTTCTTCAAAATTTAATATAACTCTGGAAATTAATTATAATTACGAAATACATATGTATATTTGGCAACCGATACCGCATCTACGACATACGTCGAAAATGAAAATCCCCGAGTACCAATTTTCACAGAAAAAATATTTACAAAAAGTTCAAATCCCTTGAAAATTCTACAAGTATTAGACGGAGTGCCAGTGACGATTTTACCCATATCATTTTATATCAAATGGTTCAGTTATTAATCGTTTGGAGACCTTGTCTTGATTTTATTTCGGCAAGTCTGTCTTCCCGCCCGCCCGCATTGCGGTACAGCGCAGTGAGCCTTCCAAGGATTTTTCCAAAGTACCACTTTTAAACGATCGAATTTTTTTTCTTTAAAATAATCTTTGCTACCTTACAATGCCTAAATTTAAATCGCCAGACGTATTTATTATCGCTAACTACTCGCCAGACGACATATAAAATTTCTGTTATAAGCTGGTTCCGGGCTTTCTATTATAATCAGGCTCTAACTAATATTTTTAATCAACTATTATGGCGTCTGGCGGGTTGTTAGCAACAATAAATACGTCTGGCAAGTTGTTAGCAATAATAAATACGGCTGATGAGTTTATGCATTGTGAGTTAGTAAACCATTAATTTAAAGAACAAAATTATATAAAAAACACTATTATTTTATTGCTACTTTACTTGGGAAAAACACTTGAGAGCCTCATTACGCTCTTACGCAAGGCGGGCGAGGAGATAGACTTGCCGAAACAGAATCAAGACAAGGTCTCCAAACAATTACTAACAGAACCATTTGATATAAAATGACATGGGTAAAAACGCGACTGGCTCTTAGACTATATGTAAACCGAACATTTTCCATAAAAATCAAATCCAGGAGCCTCGAAATTCATTTTAGACCTATTTCGAAAAAGAACTTTTTGTTTGAAATGGCAAGAGGAATCATAATTACTACGGCGCGGTATCGAAAAATTTTAGTTCATACAAATCGCCCCGGCCTAATGTATATAATATCTATAAATGAGTAAATAGCAATTAATAATGATTTTATTTACAGTGTTTGATATGAAAAGTTTCTCTTGACGCTAGATAGAAATAGAAATGATTTATGAAATACAGCAAATTTTATAAAACCACAAAATTTCATAACAAGTAAAGTAATTTTAAGGCCAAAGGACCATTTTTCTGGCATTTTTTTATGAGTTTTCATGAATTTCTCGTGCTGAAACAGTAAGACCTATTGAAAAGTTCTTTTGTGTATCATTTTCATTGATAGTTTCTATGTTTTTAAAATATTTTCATAAGACATTTCGTTGCATCGTGCTCGCTTGGCGTGCTAGACCGCAGGAGGCTATATTTAACTGTTGGCCACGATTCAGTCCGTTTGACTGATCTGAAAAAAATAAACAAGATATATTTGGGTATGTCAGATGAAACTACATAACTTAAATTAAGATCTTTTTGAAAAAATTGAATATAACAAAATGGCGCCATAAAAACGGATTTTTCAGTTTTTTGCCAAGTTTTTCAGTCTTCTTTAAATTCGACAGGTCGTAATTTTTTATGTATCCTATTTTCCTTAATTCAAGTTATAAGTTATGTATTCTGAACAACCTCGCGAATTTTAGGTGAATCGATTCAGTGATTCTTGAGATATCGTGGCCAGCGGGTTAAAATAAAATACAGCCTCATGCGGTATACCATGCCAAGCGAGTACGACTCAACGAAACGTCTGATAAAAATTTGTATAAACATAGAAACTATCAATAAAAATGATACGTAAAAGAACTTTTCAATAGGCCTCACTGTTTCGGCACGAAAAATTCATGAAAACTCATAAAAAAATGCCGCCAAATAATGGTCCTCTGCCCTTAAACTGTAGTTACCCAATTTAAAGATATCCGAAAATGTATTTTCCCTACCTGATCAAAGTAAATTTTGATTAAGTTTCCCCAATGCTTCTATAATTCAAGCAAATCGGCTATAGGTTTAAGCCGATGTAAACATTTAGCCAATTATCTCAATTCAGAAGAAACCAAAGGCGGAGAATTCAAATTTTCGGAACTTTGTAAAGAATGGGAATGATGATTGGAAGGGATTGGTCTTCAAAGCATGAGATGTTTATTAGGATAGGATTATTTTTTGGCCAAACTATAACCCAAAATATAGTTAACCTTTTCCTATAAAATGTCGAAAACATTGCTCTCCTCTAAACACCAAAAATTTCGCCTGTGAAGAGGTAATTTCAATTTATTTCCTTCGATTGGAATCATTCATATAACGAAGATGCAGGGACGAATGTACAGAGGGTATTGGGGCGAATATCGAATAAACTTTATATGAGTAAGTCACACAAGGAATGTTAAGAAGTAAGATGATTTCGCTGTGTAGAGAAATTAAACAAGATAGTCTTTTAGCAAGCCGATTCAATATTGCATCAAAAATGAAATGAAAACAGATGCGAAAGTTCAAAATAGATTCGGTTTTTCAATTTGTCATTGAACCTATTTCTTTAATATAATATATAATATAATATATTAAGAATACACAAAAAATTGATGATTACTTCATATTCGCCACTCCTTTTATAAATATATACTTACTACAAGCCACTTAATGTAATTGTTAACGGAAAAATCTTAGTATTTTCAATTCACAAATTGAAATAAAAACTAAAATCAATTTTACGTTCAGAAAACATTCAAAATGTGACGGCATATTGAAAAAAAAAACTAAAAAATTGATAGCTAAGCCTGCAAGATAATTATCCTCTTAATTCCGTAATTATTAAATTATATATATGTATATACCTAATACATGTATCATTTTGAATATTGAATAATTTGCAAAGCTAAAGTCGGTACAATAAATTTATTTTCTTAACAATTGAGTTAAGGGATTTTCAAGATATTTTCTGACTTTTTAATATTTTCGGGAAATTTTTGAATTTTTGTATATTTTAATCTTCAAATTTTAACCGAATTTTCGATTTTTACCGATATTCCTGCTCTTATAAAATATTGCGATCTGATCTCTGGATCAATTTTTTTAATTAAGCAGCTTTAATGTAGATTCCAGAAAAAGTCAGTGAAGATGCGGAAAAAGGCGGGATTAGTCCTGAAAACATCATGAATTGTAGTAAATACTCGGTAGAAAGTTATCAAATGAATAAGATATAAATTGTCTAGAAAAAACCGGAAAGTTTAAGGAAAGTCACCAAAACTCAAATTCGGGAAAAATTCAGAAACATTGACGAAAATGTAGGTAAATAGTTTTTAAAAACTCAGTAGAGAGAACATGCGAAAGGACAAAAAATGTCGCGAATTATTGAAAAAATTCAGAAAAATTAGGAATAGTGATGAAAAATTTATGATGACTGAAAAAGGTCTAGAATTGCTAAGGAAACATATATAAGAAATCTTGGGTGGTGTAGAGGAACCCAATTATGTTAGAAAACTCTAGAATAGAGAGGGAAAATCTTGTGTCCGAATAGTGGCAAAGGTTGGTAAAAGTTAGTTACGAATTTACAGGAAAACTGTAAAAATGTAGAAAATGTCGGGAATATTAGAGGAAAGTCACAGTAAAAGTCAATCAAAAATTAGGAATTTGCAACTAGGGAAATAACAGAAAATATTGAACTTTCCACTGACTTCCTCCTACATATTCAACATTTTCCCGACCATTATATAGACTTAATTGACCTTCTTCAGATTCTCCGCCACGCCCAACTTTTTCTCGACCTTATCTCGAGATTTTCAGATTTTTCCTAACTATTCCGTACTTTATATAAAGTTTTAACTATCATTGTCCGATCCGAAGTTCTTACACATCATGATGGTCGTTGAGGATTTTTAGTACTCGACTTTTCTTTTAGGTGAGAATATCTGAATGTATTCGCGTATAATTGGTTAACCTTTTAAATCATGCGTCCGTCCATGGGATGTTTTCGTCACACATCTGGGAAAAAATTCGTTGTACCGAGACATCATTCAATACCTAACTAGCTTGCGCTAGATTATAGTAGTCTACAGATTACTAGTCTATTCGGTAGATTCTACTATTTGTGAAGTTAAACAGCTGATATATTTGGAAAAAAATCTGTAAGCTACCAAAAGCATTTCAAAGTCTCCCTATTCACTTAGCTGTCGTGTGAGGTATGATTTAAGGCCGAAAACATTAATCGAAATTGATTAAATTTACTTTTACCAAAACTCATCGATCACAAGAAATTGGTTTATTGACCTTCATCGTAATTCAATTACTTCAAATTTCCGTCGGCATTTATTGATGGATTAAGAATTAAGTTGATGTTCACTTTAAATAAAAGCTCATTGGAAAATGTAGTCATTATAATTAGTTTTTAAGAGTAAAATTCTTTACATTAATAGACTTCAAAAGTTTATCAAATGCACCCGACAAAAATTATTAATTTACACGAATTTCTAATTCGAAACCAGGTAAAAATGGTAAACTCATACAGTGAGACATATAAATAGAAATTTTTTTCAATAAATTAATTTATATGTAAATAATATACATATGCATATGTGCATATACTAATATACCTGCAAATAGCATAGAGAAATTTCCAAATGTACTAGATCTTCCCAAATAATCAGCCGATGGCTTGATATCTAACATTATAAGACTTTACTCCAAATTAAAGTATCTGTAATTTTAATATAAACGCTTTACATTCAATTATTCATTTTTATTTAAAATTTTATACAACGGCACAAACAATTATCAAATTATTAATTAATTAATTTTTAATTTCTATTTATTTATAATTACACTCCCAAAACTGGTAGTTAATTTCTTCTATATTATAAAATAAAACAATTCACTTGTACTAGAAATACTTCAAGTGTACAAAAGACGTGTATACTAAAAAGTAAGTAAATTGTATTATATAATAAATATACTAGCGAGTATATAAATGTGGTGGAGGTCACGACGTCACTTACGACGGAACCGGAAAAGGAACGGGAAAGAATGACGATCGGAACCGGTTACCGTTACCGGACACCTCTACTTCCGGACACCACTGTATACCACCACCTCGTATTATTCTGTCTACTGAATTTTCATACTACGATTTATTTACTCCGATTTTCAGGTATAATTTTTATTCAATTGTTCATCAATAAATTGTACAATAAATCTTAGCATTGCTGAAAGACGGAAAAGTTTAGTTAAACAATTATCTTAAAAATCATGATTTTTCTATCTGTTTGCCAAAATTTGCACACTATTTGTCGAACTATACTATAGAAAACCAATTCAACAATAATTTTTGATACGATTGAGAACGCGTCGCGACGACAAATGGTATATTTTATTGAAACGGAACTCTCAGCAACCCCTTTATACAACGGAGGATATATATAAAAAAAAGTTCATTTTTCAAATAAAAACCGGATAAATGTATGACAATTTCCCAACAAAATAATCGGACAACGATAAGGGCGGGAAAGGTATAATCACATCATGAGTGTAATGTTAGGTGTATATATGAGCTATCCCTTATTACAATCATACATATAGATTTGAATTTTACGTGCATACAGCACACATATATTTAGACATTATTGTTCATCCCCTGGGTAACCACCAATAAAAGGACGCCGGGTGTGGCAACCAGTTGTTGCTAAGCTTTCCGTTTTCTATCATAATATATAAGGGCGCACGGTGAGCATTTTGTTATTCTTGTTGTTGTCGTCTTTTTTTCCATTAATTTTCAATATATACAATGACGTTCGGAACGGAACAGGGACGGATATACAGACTTCCTTATTCGCTCATCATATCCTTTTTACCATTTTCATAGAGAATATAACGTGAGACATAATCACCGGTGAGGGTATATTTAAATATAACATATTATACAATATACATAATTCTGAATGGCATACACTCAAGCATCAATTTCGCAAGGAATGAGTTCAGTTACAGTTTAAATTATGGAATAATATCCTTGGCACTTATACTCAGGTAATAAAACGATAAAACGATTTATAAATACTTGTACGGATAAAGATATTTATTTTTTTTTTATTAAATTGTATAGTCCTGCGCGAAATATGTATGTGTTTCTTTCTAGTTTTATTTATGCCCCCACAAACCCGTTATCATTAAATATAGTAAACAGTAGTCCTTGCGAAAAAAATAATTCTGCTTTTCCTCGACGTTATTGTGCAAAATTTCGATATAAATATTTTAAAATAATTATTTTCTTCTGTTCATTTTCCGCCGTCACAAAATAACAAAAGTTTTTATTCATTTCGTAAAACAGAAGAAAAACTGTCTCCATTGTCTTGCGGGAAAAATGTTTCTAATAAAGGAATAATTGAAAACTTTGTTTTTCGCTCATCTTCCCGTTATATTCTTCTTACGGTTGAGGGTCTTATGGTGTATCATTAATTTTTATTTTATTATTTAGTGGTGGCGATTCAGTGAGTTCTAGATGTTGATCGATCTGTATGCTAAACGGGCGTAATTCGCGAAACATATTATATGTATGCAACGAATTACACAGGTCAACACGAATTTTGAGTAGTCTGGGTTCTAGATGCCAGATTCTTATTTCTTCCACCAAACTAAAGGAAAAATAGTTTTATTAGATAAAGTTTGCTTTTGTAGAAACCAGCGGTGCGATTTTGCACACGCTTAAGAGATTTTTTCGATTATCATCATCATACCTTAACCATGTTATAACCATGTTAAGGTATGATGATGATGATAAAAAAAAATCTCTTA
>JANTOP010047568.1:0-10019 GCA_027564815.1 Symmerus nobilis | reverse complement strand
CACCATCCGAAATGACGCGGTTTCAGGTTCGATCATTGTGACGATCACAAATTATTGAAATAATAATTTTTTTGTGACGTCTGTTATCTATTCTATTTGTATCAATAAATTAAGTTTCTTTCGACTTATTGTTTGGATGATTAAACAGCGATTTCTGTGCAAATTAATATGATTGACTGTTCACATTATTTTTATCGCATGGACTTATTTATAATCGGTAATAAATAAATATAATTATAAGTTTCCCCCCAATATGCTTCAAAGTTTTATCTATTAAATTCTTATAATTTTTATGAAATCGTGGATTGCCATAATATTTTTGAAACATTGTTGTTGTTTTTAAAATTAAAACCGAATAATCGAAAATAAAAACCGAGTAATTTCATTACACGGAAATCTATGGATAACTCTGGTTATCTTCATTAGAAAAATAATCTATCAGTTATTTGGATTCAGAATCAAGAATATTCTTGTCAATTATTACACTTAATTAGTTGGGTTGTTTCTTGTCTTTTCAAAATTATAAATTTTATATTCGTTGGAGGTTAAATTTTTTTTTTACTACGCATTGTTCGATTGTATCACTGGGTTTGTCTAATATTTTCTATAACTCCTCCCAATTTTATTTATTCCTACCAAACAAATTTCTAGAACTCGTCGAATGTATAAATTCAAAAGAATGTTTTACCCTGGTAGTGTTACAAAGTTAGGCAATCAATCAAGATAATTTGACAACTTTTTCATATTTTTTCCTTCTCCGTAAAAGTCAAATTCTGCAAAATAAAAAAAAAATACCTATAGTAAAATGGTACCTTTATCTAATATTTAAAAAAAAAAACAACGTTCTACTCTAGAAAATTGTGGCAATTTTAATTCTAGGTAAGGTCATAAATCATAATAAATTTTATGGTTCCATTTTCCTATAACTTGGTAGTAGCAAATACTACATTATTTAATTCCTTTCTAAGTAGAACGTGAACCATGACTTTATTAAAAATCTATTAGATAGATATGTACTGAGATAATAATTGTTTTTAAAAATTTGACAAAATTTTTTGAGGAGAGGGAGGATTTTTACAAGGATAAACTTTTCATTTATTCTGGGGGATATCAAATTAAAAAAGATTCCATTTTCATTCCAGCGTAATGTACAGTTAAATGAGAGCTGTTGCGGTAGAAAATGTAAATACAATTATAAGATAATAATTAAGTATTCATTTAATTTAAGATAAGAATTTATTCCTTATTTAGAACTTAAACAATCCCTCATGAAGCACTGCCATACAATCATCAAATATAACGTTTCTAGATATAAGATTGGTATTTTATTTCTGGCGCATTCGCAATTTACATGATTGTTCGAATATGATGTTGCAATCTTTTCAAACAAAATGAAATAATTAAAAATAAATGTTAGATAATGATTAAAGATCATGTAACACCATGAAAACATGAGCAAATCAAAAACAAATCTTAAGCCCGCTACAAACATTCCGAAAAGTCGTAACGAAATTATACTGAAAAGTAAAAATGCGCAGTTTTTTTGGATTGGTCGTAACGATTTTTCATACATATGTTCCAAAAAAACTGCACATTTTTACTTTTCAGTATAATTTCGTTACGACTTTTCGGAATGTTTGTAGCGGGCTTTACAATCGAGTAACGCAAGGCACGATGGGGAAAACGATTGGTGTACAACTTAAAAATCGTAATTGAACTTCTTTTTAATTGAAATTTTGTAAATCCAAATCAATTTAAGAATAAAATATTTCAAAGCAAAGGAAATAAATGTGAAATGAAATACTTAAGGGGTCAGTTCCCAATCTTTTATTCAAAAGATCTATTTTTCGAATACCACAGATTCGAAAAACGCGAAATAATGGAAGGGCCTAGTTCTCCTAGGCTACAAACGCTCGACTGCTACAAAACTACAAAATAAAAAGTTTCGTATCGATTGATGAAATTTTAGAACTCGCTCACAAGCCCTAAAGTTTGAAAAAAGCGTTGAAAAGCGAGCCCTAAAAGTGTTTGATCATTTTTCTTAATTTTTAACTGTAATAGGCTCGTTTTTTTCAACACTCTGTATAGTTATTGCACCAAAATACATGTGAATACAACAACAATTTAACTATATAAATAACTGTAATGACTGGAATAAGATCCAGTTATTCACAATAAAAGCCTTTTCGTCAAGTTTTTTGATATGGTAACGTTGGTTGGTAGACAGATTTTAATGTAAAGACTGAGTCTGTAAAGTCTGGGAATTTACAGCGGTTTCTGGCTGTTACATTCGAAAGAAAAAAAAATAACTGGACTGTATAGTTAACCAAAAAACGTGAGTAATATCAGTTGAAACAACAATATAAATTAAAGATAGCTACGTTAACATACGATAAACGTATTCTAATGTAAATTTCCCTTTTCAAAATGGGGTGTAGCGTTTTTGTACGACGAATATTTCAGGAATTATGGGTATCATCTATTTTTTGCTATTACCGCGCCATCTATCACGAATCAAAAAAAAAGTTTTGAACAAAATCTATGTATTTGGGGGCGCAGAATCCGAATCTGGTTCATCAAAAACATGGTTTTTGCATTGATGTCAATAAAATGCTATAGTTTCGTAAATTGTGACTTTTCTATAGACATATATATCCTTAAAATTTTCGTAATGAAATTATCTATTCGATTCTAAATTCCTTCTTTTAGGCACCCATATAAAATATTTTCAGATATAGGCTTCAAAGTTGAAGTTTGTTTTGAAAAAACGAAGAAAGGTAATTTTGTTATACTTGTTTTCGATCATAACAGCCATATCACTGATATTATATTGGCACGTATTATACTTTAACATTTTCGTCTGACTCTTCTCTACAACATACATCTATGTGAAACTGATTGGCTGACAATTAAAATTTTGACAAGCATATTTGTGAGGTATGTGCACTCAAAAGTGAATTTTTTTGAATTTTGCTATTTATGTATATGAAATTTGGAGCCAATCGAAAAAAACCATTAGGAAATTCGGATTATGCGGAAAATTTTACTAAGAAAATGAACCCGCCATTCGTGGCGATGAAAGTTTTTGTAAATTTGCAGAGTAGTGCTATCAGCAAATGGCGCTTTTCCCTCCAGGGCAATCCTGGACGATCGATTTCGAAATTTTGTTTGAATTTCCAATATTACATGAAAAATTAAAAAAAAATGTTCACTTTTCAAAGACTTCTAATGCCTTTTATTAGCTATAACTCCTGAATTATTCGTCGTACGAAAACGTTACACCCCATTTTGAAAAGGCAATTTTACATAGAATACGTATGTTAACGTAGATATCATTAATTTATATTGTTGTTGTTTCATAAATATTATGAAAAATGACTAAAAATCGATTTTTTCAAACTTTAGGGCTGGTGAGCGAGTTCTAAAATTTCGTCAATCGTCACGAAACTTTGTATTTTGTAGTTTT
Source organism: Symmerus nobilis (assembly GCA_027564815.1). Classification (NCBI taxonomy): domain Eukaryota; kingdom Metazoa; phylum Arthropoda; class Insecta; order Diptera; family Mycetophilidae; genus Symmerus; species Symmerus nobilis. The sequence continues at coordinate 6,553 of JANTOP010047568.1, read as the reverse complement.
GTAGCTAATCGAACATTTTTAGCCTACGAGACCTAGAAAAAAAAGACTTTTCTATTTCGCGGTCACCCTAGTCTACATATATTATTGTCGAGAAAATAAAAATAAATCGCGTTTTTCTCAAAACTACGTTTCTCGACCTAGCAGACATCCTAAAAACAAAACTGTTGGACCTATCTAAATGAAATTTTTATGATATGTTCTACACATGTGTAGCTATCGTCGGAACCAGGATTATGATTATGCATTAATATTTAGACCATTTTTTAAACAATGTACGTCGAAAAAAAGGTCGAAAATTTCAAAAGTTCGCCATTTTGTTTTTTTAACCGTGGATGTGGATATTTTTGGTTTGGACCATAGCGACAAGTTTTCTCTTCAATAATCTCTTTGAATTTTTTTTTCAGAAGCTCCAAAATTGAGTTATCGTGCCCGCCAGATTCAAATAGTGGCAATATCAGGCAGCCACACCAGCGAGATTTTCCATTAAAAAACAGAAAAATTAATTTTCTGTAGCACTTTAAGATCTCTTCTTTCACGTATAAAAAGTTGGAAGTAATAAAATAAATTCTTCTATGAAAAAAAATATGTTTGAAAAAAGTCTGCGAGTTTGGGAACTGACCCCTTAAAGCAAGGGCTATTTTGCAGTATTATTATCACACCTAAAACCTTGAGTAGATAAAAAAAGAAATTGTGGGTATATAGAAACAAAAAACATAACAAACTTAAAAAAAATGGCCTTCTTCATTCTTAAACTCTAAAAAATAGATATTTGTAAAATAAAAAGTATGTATAATTACACCGTATATAGTATAGTTTGTGGCGTGCCCAGCGTTGATCTTGATAAAAAGATACTGTTACAGTACGACTATGTTGCCTGGATGAATGCTTGGGAGATTTAGTAATTTGTATATTCCTTGTTTTATCTTTTTAAATATTTGAAATACTCGGACTTCATTGTATCCATTTACTTAAATTGATATATTAAAATATATATCTATATATGGGTGATATTAATAATTATTTTAATAAGTTATCAAATTGAGTTATATAAAATTAAGTTAATAGAAAACAAAATTATAAATATAAAAAATTATCAATAATATGCCCGTTTCATAAATATTGCAATTGTGGTATTTCTATATAAATATATAAAATAATCTTCAAATTGTGGCTTAATCAGTTTCATTCATATCGTTTTGAATATTTTTTCTTTTTATGTTGATTATTATATAAAAGACCCGTATCAAAAATAGTTTTAACAACAGAAAAAAAAATAACTTATTGTAAATAAATAATATAAATGTTTATTAAAAAATAGAAAAATCAGGCCACGATATTTCAGAACGTGATTTCTTCCTGAATTAATAAATAAAAAAAAAACAGTTATGTTAAAGATTTAACTTTTAAATAATATTAATTAATATATTTGAAAACTTTAATTTTAAGCAGCATATAATTGTTTCAACAAAAATAAGTTGTAATTTACACAACTTTTACTTTGTATAGGACAATCAAAGCTTAAATTTACTATATGTAATGTATTTTTAAATTATTACAATCTGTACATAATATGTTAATATTATAATCTTAAGAAATAATAAATTAAAATTAACAACAAGCATAAAAATAATTACTCTGGCAATTATAATAAATGTATAAAGATTATATCAAAGAAATAACAATATTATATTAAAATATATAATTTCTCTTTTCTTCTCTATTTTGTTTCGTTTAAATAGTTAGTTAAGCTAAAATTAGTTTTTATTAACGAAAAATCTTATGTAAACATAATTATTTAAATCGTTTTCATTTAAATTATTAGAAAAGGCCTCACTTAAATAATTTACCACATTTACAATTAAATAAAATTTAAATTTAAATCTCATTACCATTTTTTTTTTCTTATAAAAGAACAAAAAAAAACATTCAAATTTAAAGTCTACTATTTATATATCGAAAATATTCTCATTGCTCGCATTATTTACGAAACAATCTTCGTTTGTATCATCCTCATTATTATCTAGAAATAACTCATCATCAGCACCATTATTTTCATCATCACGTTCATTATCAATTCCTGGCCGTACAACAGAATGTCTAGTTGCTGCACGATTGAGATTCCATAACAATGTATTTCTATGATTATTATTTGAGCCTAGGACACCGGTGTAATCCCATCTCAACAAATGACTGTATCAGTCCGATGAACTAGCATGTTGTGACTGTTGCGAAATATTTAATGCGTTTGCAGCAGCTGCAGCCGCCGCCGCAACGGCTGCATGGGATACTAACGATGTACCCAGTAAATTATCAAATTTTCTAGTATCAGGATTATACATTGGATGTTTGAATTTACAGTGAGTCCGTAAATTATCGCTGCGTGTGTATGTAGCTCGACAAAGTGGGCATTCAAACCGTCCCGGAAAATGAACGTGGTAGTGATTTCTTATATGGGTTACGACTTTACCACATAATTTGCACCGATGTAAATTGCATCCCCCCGATAATCGTTCAAATGTCAGCCGCATGTGCCAGGCCTTGGAGCCTGTAACACATAATAAGACAATCGCCAATAGTTCGTAGTTCCAGTTTTTATTTTATTTGTAAATTTAATAATTTTTTTTTTGTTATGTATGAGTTAATTTTAAGTTAATTTTTTTAAGTATAATACAATAGTAATTACTCCCATTATGTGAATATTGATACCATATTTACATACATATTTAATTATTTATTATATACAATGAAAATAATTATTATTAGAAAATATATAATAGATAATTAATATTATGTAAAAAGATGTGTAGTTAAATGTGGTTATGAATTATTTTTAATTCTTACTAAGCCAATTTAATTGTTTACCCTCTACAATATATAAATACTGAAATTTATAAATTATATAACACTCAATTTAAGATATAATTATATTATTTTGAATATTGAAAATATACGTATATGAGTCGTTGAATTTTAAAACCAGCCATATAAATCCATTTCTCAATGTTCGAAATAGTTAAAGTCAAGCTGTTGTAGAAAGAGAATATCACAACACTGTAAAAATTCGAAACTATTTTTATTATATTATTTTTTTCTTTCTGAAAGATGCAATTTTTTTATGCTAAAATATTTCCTACGTGGTGCGATAGATACTGGCTTCTCGTACAATTTACAACTTAGCCCATACAACCTAGCCCATACATATACGGATGTATAGTTTTTTGTAAAAGATGTCAGCTAGGTTGAAAAACATAGTTTTGAGGAAAAGGCCTTAAAAGTTTTAGTCATGGATAATTATAGATAAAAACAAAATGTATTGATTTACCAATATTCCGCTATTTATGTATGTAAAGCTGGGTTCAGATCAATAAATTTATATGTTGAATGTTGTACTTGTAATTTAAATTCGACGAAAATATTTTCAATGCAAATTTTTTTGCGGCGCACATTTACCGACTGACGAATATATTTGTGTGTTTCTTTGTGCGGCGTATAGTCCACATCAATAAAAATGTTGGCGGACGAGAGCAAATTCGCGTCAAATACAACGAACAACGTAAATATTTATTGATCTGTAGCCGGCTTAATATACGATAGACATGTCTTAAGGGGACATTCTACTTTCTCGGATTGAAGAAATCGAAATTTTTGTTTTATTTTTATTCGATATAAATTCGATTTGTATATACCTTCGAAAATTTATTCCTAATTTTTTTTGTATGCAGTAGGTATAGTTGATTAAGGATACGTAGCATTTACATATGAAAATTCGATACGAAAAATTATAAACGCGTTGTTCTCAGAACCATTTTTTTGGTATGGCGGGAACCATTCCAAAAAAACATATCGACCAATCAGTCTGGAATTTTAACATATTATTCTAGACATCTGTGGCTATCGTATGAACCACGGACGTGGCAATTAATCAATATTTTCGTAACATCATAGAAGGAAAAAATTTTTATCTTTCTGCTCCTAATATTTTGATAGTCCGCCATTTTGAAAATACTCGGCCAAAATCTTTTTCCGTGGTCCATACGATAGCCACAGATGTCTAGAATAACATGTTAAAAATGCAGACCGATTGGTCGATATGTTTTTTTGGAATCGTTCCCGCCATACCAAAAAAATGGTTCTAAGGAAAGCGCGTTTAAAATTCATCGTATCGAATTTTCGTATGTAAATGCTGCTTATCCTTATTGAGCTATACCTCCGGCATACACAAAAAATTAGGAATATATTCTTGAAGGTATATACTATCGAACAAATATTAAACAAAAATTCCGATTTCTTCAATCCGAGAAAGTAGAATGTCCCCTTAAAACATTCATCTTTCAGAAAAAAAAAATTGAATTTTTACATTAGTGCAGTTGGCCTTAAGGATTTGTTTTGAAGTGTTTAATGTTAGTATCTCTGAATATTTAAAAATATTTATGAATATAACTGGTTTTAAATCTTAACGATTCATGTAATGACATGTCATAATACATTTGGCCGAATTTCAATATCGTTGGACCGAAAAGTCGAAGGCCGAAACTTCAATTGGACGGAAAGTGTCATTAGGCTGAAAGCTATTATTCCAAAAATATCTTTGGATCGAAAACTTATCATCCGAAAATATGGGTCAGCAAAAAATTTTACACTGGATCAAAAAATCAATGAGAAATAACATATTTGGAGAGGGGGCAAACTACGTTCCTCCTATTGTTTCTCCTTTTACCTTCATAGTTTAGTAGAAATACTATAAATATTCCGTTCAGTTCCATTGAATTTTTTATCCGAGTTTTACCGAACTGAAATTTTTGCTTGGTAAAAAAATAACTTCTTCAGATAAATTTATTATAACCGAATTTGTAAAATTTCATATTCGCACCCCGTTCAATTCCAACTATCGGCTATCAAGACGTCATCAGTTAATGATTCTCGGCTTATCGACGCTCTTAGTCAATTGATAGTTTCGGCCCAATAACTTTTCCCGTAATGGCATTTTGCCCTATCGGTATTCGAGTATATCCGTCATTCCATAGTAGTATATTAGAGCGGTTCAGAATTACAAAATAAATATTAAATGTTACGTTAACCGATCCTAGATTCTAGATGATATGTATGCAAATTGTATACTTCAAAAAACAGACACATGACAAAATATAATTTTACAATAGTGCTAGTTGAATTTAAAGTTGAATTTTCCAATTTAGATACAAACTACCTGTTTTTTCTGGAACATATTTTAAGAATTTGTATAATAAAAGCGGACAGGTCGTAGGAATTTTTCTAAGTACATACTCCTATTTATAGAGACATTTTTCAAAACATGAAATCATCAGCAATATTTCCAAAACTGAATTCTATGGAAAACTCACAATTAAATCTAATAAATGTTGCGTTGCCTACCAGTTGGAAAACTTATTATGTCAATTTCCTGGGAAGTATTTTTGCTGAATTCGGTTTTGTTTTGAACTAATTGTTGTATTTCTTCTTTCGTACTAAGTCGCATATTTAAATATCGTTTAAATTTTCCTACAAAAGACCACAAGCCACCTTTATTATTTTTGTGAAAAGCTTATTAATATCTTTACTCTATTGGTGATGCAAGAATAACCGGTAATAAAAGAGTAGTAAAAGAAGCAAGGCGGTCCACCTGATAGGGGTCCACCAGTGACGCAGTATCTACCGAATGCGTCCACACCGTCTAGTAGAACAAGGAAAATAAGTCAAGATGATAGGAAAGCGACATAAAAATGAAGGGTGAACAAAAGAGATACGTGGCCGAAAAAAGGGAGAGAGAAAAGAGATTGAAAAACGAAGATCGTGACAGAACGAAAAAGGTGATTGAAAGAAAAGTAGCCAATGTGGAACTGTGGATCGTTCTTTTGGTGGAATTAAATTTAAGAAAAATATTGATTCGATTTATGAATTTATCTTTCGATACAAAAGTGTTCCAGAAAATTAATTATTTCCTTCCAATTGATATTCTGATTTGTGCCTGATTGGATCCGGTTTTGAGCGACCATCGGACGATAAAGCACGCCAATCGAATCGTATGGGTCTAATTCGACATAAAAAGAAGAAAGTACAATCAATCCTTGCGAACGATACTGGTGGACCGCTCAGTTTTAGCTAAGTAATTTTACATATGAGCCGTTTTTTTTGAAAGATCTATAAGTCCACTTTTGGAAAAAAATGAGTTAATGGTAATTTTAGCAAGATATATATAACAACATAAATACAGCGATAGGATGAGTTTACATCTTTACATACCACCGATTGACCATGAATACTTAACTATGTTAACTGTAGAGGAGAAATAATTTTAAAGTAAATTTTATATCTACAAAAATATGCACTTAAAGTTCTTCTTGTTTTTATATCTTTTAGTTTTGTAATTATTGAAAGTGGCATAAGTCCATTTGGAGCTACAAAATCGTTTATTTTCTTTAACAATTTTAATAATTAATATTGCACAATAGAGATGCAATGTTTAGTTACTTTTCGGATCCGAGTACTCGGATCCATTTAACTATAAGTACTCGTTACATTATATTAGGTACCGGTA
>JANTOP010047557.1:0-10020 GCA_027564815.1 Symmerus nobilis | reverse complement strand
AAATGTTTACAGACTCTCAGATCATTGGAAATATACCGATTAGTAATGTATTTGGTTAAAATGGGGTGTCGATAATTGCACAAAAATGTATGACGCCATTTATGGACGGCCCCTAAGGAAACTATATACAAATTTCGCGATTTTGGGAAAAAAAAAATGATTTTTTAACGCGTTATGGCATTGTGAAGATCAATTATTGATTTTCGAATGCAACTTTTAGTTCATCGAACTTCTTGTATCATAATATTAATGAAAAATCGGAAAATTATAGGATTTTTATTTAAATTTAAGTAGAATTCCATTGTGCATCTTTTTTACATATAAAGTTTTTCCGGGAAAAATCGCTTCCAATTTTTAAATTGATATCAAAGTTACATTGGCCATAAAATCACGGCTTTATATTTAAAAGATCAAAAATTAGAGACTTAGATTAAAATTTATTAGAACCGAATTCCTTGCGAATCTTCCGAGATATAGACATTTTCCCTTCCTGTCCAGATCTCAGCTCCTGGGCTGGATATCTTTTATGTCTCAGTTCTCTTATATCTAGAGATCCACCAGAAAATTTTTTTTGGAACGGAATATGATTCCTGTGATAATTGTCTGTTGTTTAAGACAATTTCGGGCAGATTCGAAATGTATTTTCATTGAAATGATTTAAATCGATTTTGACATAATTTTAAAAATATAACTTGTAGGGGAAAGGGGGAACTTTAATATGTAATCAAATCAATCAATTAGGTCATCATTTAATTGAATCCACTTTGAAATTTTAAAATTTAAATTTTTCCAAATGATTATAAATATTTTCCCCGAAATCTCTTCCATTAATTTTTCAAAATTCTGAAAAATTATGAAATTAACAGAAGTGAGTAGGTCGATTAAATGTAAGAATTTTTAATTTCATACAAATTTATCCGGAAAATTGTTGTAAAAATCGGAAAATCGATTGAAAAATTCGAAAATTCGAATCCAACGTTATTCATAATTTCAGAATAAAATTTCCAAATAAATCTAGAACAGTGATTACCAACGAAGCTTTCTTGAGTGCGAAACATATACAATTACATATACGAAGCTTTAAAAGCTCGGGAAATTTGGGTAAAATGGGTATAGGCGTGGTAAACAGGGATCTAGAATAACATTTTAAATTTAAGCTTTCGAGTTGGAAGTTTTTTGGGGAAAATTTGAAATTTCTTTAAAATATCGACATTTTTGTATAGAAAATAGATTTATAACTTAAAGCTTTCTGAGAGGTTATAATAGTTTGGAAAAGCTTTCTGCGAAAATCCTATATTTCATTTAAATTCAATGAATTAGTAGAACAAAATTAGATTCTAATCTAATATAAAATGATATTTTAATTTAAAGCTTTCAATGGGCTTTCGAAATTTTTGAAACTTTTTTGTTTTGTTTTAACAAAACGTAACAAAATTTCGTTAAAAGATCGATAGCTGGATAGATTTTAAAACGTAAAAACGGCTTCACTAACGGCTAAACGGCTAAACTAACTAAAAAATACTAACGGCTGGTTCTACCACCGTAACCTTAGTTTTAACACTTAAACTGTTAAGTCTGTTGCACCACTACATAAGTGGCACTTAAAATTTCTTTAGTGTAAGTTATCTTAAGTGTAGGATGGACTAACCCGTAAGCAGATTCAAGTCTCACTAAATTACTACATCCAAATAATTAAATCCGATCCGTCCAACTAATACATAACATTCGACGATAAATCCACATTTCAAACGCCTCCAACTTTTTCTTCAGAACTTCTTCTTGGTTGCTTCAGAAGCCGTCCATGACTCGGCACCATATAGAAGTATAAAGAATACAAAACATTTCACCAAGCTACTCGGGCTCGCTCTATGCGACATTTCACTTCACATGAATGGTCCCAAGTCTCACTTATGGTGCTTCCTAGATAGACCATCTTCTCAATCTTCTGTAGCCTCGTACATCCTACAAAAACACCATTGCTTATTGTCGATTGTTTACTGATTACCATGTATTTCGTTTTATTTAAATTCAGTTTTAAACCATAGTTCTCGCTGGTGTTTGAAACAACGGTTAATGAGAGTTTGCAAATCTTCTTAACTACTAGCCAAAAGCACAGTGTCGTCAGCATAACCGAGGTTATTGAGAACTTCGCCATTTATTATAATTCCTTCTTGTGCGTCCGATAGCGCCTCGATGAAGTGTTCTTCGAAATACATATTGAAAAGAAGTGGAGACAAAATGCATCCTTGTCGAACACCTCTTTTTATTTCCACTTCTTCTGTCATATCGTTATGGGTGGACCAGTTTCTTCGTAAACAACATTATTCTCCAAGAGTCTATCATCGAGTTCTACGACGTATTCTTTCCATCTGTCTAATTTTTATTGTAATCAGCCAATACGTCCCCATTATTATCTTCGAATGGACATATGGTTTTCGGTTTTGTACAAATCATTTCCTTAATTTTTTTATGTAAGTTAAAAGAGTCGTGGGAGGCTGCACAGCACAAGTCCAATTTCTGTTCATTTTGCTGTAAACCACTGCGTCTTGGCGTGTCTAATTTTTTGTCTTACTTCTGTATGAACTTTTTCATATTCTGCCTGATTTCTATTCTTATGTAGTCTCCTCATTTCCATCAAATTTAAAATATCATCTGTCATCCACAACTGTTTCGGTCCTCGTTTGGCTAAGTTTTTCATGTGTAATATTCTGAATGATATTTTTAGCACCTTCCCATATATTTTCAACTTCTGTGCCATCTGCGATTTGTGTTTGCAGCTCTGCAAACATGTTATTGATTAAAGTTTTTACCTCGTTACGTATCCCATCGTCTTCAAGTTTTCTCATGTCCGATTTAGCTTCTCTGGCTTATTTTTACGTAACTTCTTAAAGCGGATATGCATGGTACATCTGCTCCTGGATAGGTTTTAACAAATTTTATTGAGTTTTTATATCTACTATTGGTGGTGACGTAATCACTTTGTTTTCTTAATCTTATGTTATTCTTAACTTAATCTTATCTTAATACTATCTTAATCTAATCGTAAAATTATTCTAATCTTATTTGCTAGTTTCGTTAAACATTCATCTATCATGACATGATTCTATGAGTTCCATAGACAATTCGAGAATAATTTCTCTGTGTGTATGGTTTTTATTGATCTGCATGAAAATAAATTGTCTTTATTCCATGGGCAAAATAGTAACACTCCGGTTTTTTATATATTCAATTCAATTTAAATATTATTTGAGTGTTAAATTACACAAATTTACATCGCATGAATTTGTTAAATACTGTTGGGTGGTTGAGAAATTCTAAGCCTCGAGTATGCCGGTATATATCCATTGTATTGTAAATAAACTCCCTGTGTCCTCGTATTTACAATTTAAATGTTAAATGAAAACATAGGCTTTTGTCGAATTCAAGTTTACCGATTGTTGTAGCACGTATTTTTTTTTACAGGTGTACGTTTTAACGGTAAATAAAAAGTGCCGTTATATAGAATTATTTACGGACCCAACCATCCAATTAATCATTTATTCCGTGGGCTGAAGATTGTTTTTAATTTATATTCAAAATGGTACTTGAATTAATTTTTCTCGCACCTATAGTTAAGAGTGTTATCGAGAATGTAAATTAGAAAAATAGAGTTGGGTGTCAAAATGTCAATGTTTACCGGTAATTTTGACATTTCGATTTATGCTACCATTCTTTATCTGATTGAATGTAATTATGGTTACTGCTATACCAAATATACTATTTTGTTTCGTTTCAGGATGGCCAACGAGGTCATTTGGAGGGGTTGGCCTCCGTCTACTGTGAACTGTTAATGGCACCGTTCGGTGAAGTATTGAACACCCTAGAAAGTGCAAGACAATCAGCGTGGGTTGAGCGTAGCCCACAAAATCATCGTGGCGGTACGATTGGTGTATGTACGAATCGGGGTCACCGGGGTAACTACCAGGGCGGTTTGCCAAATAGTCATAGTCAACCAATTTATGTGCCGGGAAAATATTCGGTAAGAAAACAGATCCTAGTCGTTGATTTTTCTTATTGTGTCAATGCACTTGTCAATGGTTTGGTGTGATTATTTTTCTTTTTTTTTGCATCTATCGAGAATGATTATTTATAACCCCCCATCCATGTCCTTTGATTATAGTTTCGGGACTCCCTAATATATTATAATATCTAACCGGTGGCAATTTTTCCTACTTGATTTATTTCCAGCCATCAAGTTGTCTATCCGATAAGGAGGAGGATGAAATATATGGTTTTGGTTATGGTGTTTTTGCGCCGAGAGTAGCCCGAGGTCAACAGACTGCAGCAATATTAAACGCATCAATATCAACACATCATCCTGGTGGTACGGGCAGTGGCATTAGTGGCATCCAACAATCAAATCATCTCATGGCCAATACAATATCATCATCGTTAGCCACTGCCAATAGCAACATCACAAATGTACCTGCTGGTCAGCAAAGGTTATTGTTTAATTACCCACATTTATTCTTTTTATCGTCATTTTGTTTGATTTATTTATGATTTTTGGGATTGGTGTGGGCCAACGGTATCAAGTCCCACCCGTCACATTTATTATTATTTATAATGTCCGGTAGATGGGGTAGATGGTTTTAGTTGTATAGTTAATATTATCCATCACCAATTTCAATTTATTTTGATATTTATTGTAGATGTAAAGCTGTTGTTTGTTTTATTTATTTATGAAGGAAAAATTACTTTAATAAATATTACGAAAGTTTTCGTCACCAGTTCGCTTTCCTATGAAATCATAGGAAAGGTTTTTTTTTTTTAGATTTAACGAGATAATGTCGGAGATTTTAAATTAATAACCGAGCTATTCCATATGAAGCATATACTGGTGTTTTCTTTCAAAGTTCACCGAATAGTTTTCTCGGTGTAGCTATTTTTCATCATTAACTGGCCGGCGGTGTCTTTGCCTTCCATCATTACGTCTACAGCTCTAAGAGAGCGGTTTGTAAGGAATAACTTTTTTCGATACAATCTAAATCTGTAGGTTGGCGCTGTCATCTGCGAGTTTTACTTAATATTTCCGAGAAATAATCTCATATTATTTCTAGGATGTTTCGAGAATTGCCGCTGCAAATTTGGAAACCAGTAATGGTTGCTGAGGGTCCAATTGCACTATCGATTTTATTACGAGTGCATTGATTTTATATTATTAAATGTAAGATGGTCCGAAACCTATCGGGCGCATAGCTTTTATACTCACTCTATAAAAGCTCTATGTTGAAGGACCACTTTTATTTATTTTCAATTCAATTTATTTGATTTATAGAAAATCCGGAACTTTGAAAAGAATCTCTGAATCAGTGGCGTGCAGTCTGATGCACAGTAGGCGCAGAGCACGCCTAACTAAAATTATTTTATTTAATAACTTTGGCAATAATCATCAAGCTTATCCAAATCTTTTAACTAAAATATAATTTCGGCCTGAAATTTCGTTTTTTTTTTCGAAATTTTTCAGGCATTTTTGGAGAAAAGTTAAAATTTCACGAAAGGACCGATATCTGAATAGAAAATAGATTTTAAAACGTTAAAAGATATAGTTCGGAAAATAAAGCTTTCTGAAAGCTTTTCAGTTTTTGCGGAGCTCTTGTACGAAAAGTTTAGGTTTTATATTTTTGTATTTTTCTCAACTAATTTACAAACTTCCTGCGTTATTACATTTTTTTGGTTCCGAAGAAAATAACCGGGAAATCGAGATCAAATGTCGAGATGTCCGATATTCAAATTTCTCGGTGCGAGCCTTTACGAATTTCTGATATTTCTTATATAAATTTTAACTTTTCCGAAATATTTAATTTTTGTATTTTTACCTAACTGTCAACGCAACTTTCTGCGTTTATACATTTTTTCCACCCCACGAAAATATAAAATTCTGCACACCTTATGGAGATGTTGACCGCACGCCACTGCTCTGAATAAATTTAAAAATCTGTAGAAAAGCTTTATGTATTAATCAAAACCGGAAATTGTCCTACAAAGGCTCCACAAAAGCTTAAAAGCATTCAAAAGGAATTTGGGACAAACTTTTATTAGGATTGACACTTATTTTCCATCAAAATAATATAACTGCTACGAAAATCGAAATATTACGACAAAACTTCACAGGAACTTAAAAATTCAGGGAACGCTTTAAGTTTTGAATGCAATTTTCTATATTTTGAATTTGAATTTTTATTCAAGTGATTAAATGTTAATCAAATCCGAATGTTTCGTGCAAATATTCTGCGACGGCTTAAAAGCTCAATGAAAACTTTAAGTTTGGGATAGAATTTTATATGTATTCGAACCTATTTTCCATTCATTTCTGTTTGTGGTGGCTATCTCGCGTAAAAATCAGCCATTTCTCGAATCATCGATCATGCAAGTGGTTCGTAATATTTTGTGTGTAAATAAGTACTCTGTATTGAAGTTTGTTACATTAATAAATATTTAAACGCATTCATTTTTCTCAATATAACAAAATTTGGATTACTAACTATCATAATTCGTTCCCCAAGAATTTAGGGGCTCTAGACCCGGGCTTAAACTGTTAAATTGAAGACGCGGCCCTGGGAAAGATAATGTGAAACTGTGTTTCCACAATTCTTACACATTATCTTAAGGTACCGATTCACATACAGTTCGCCTGCAGTGCAAAACTATCGATTTGTGTATCTTCAGTTAAATTGTCAATACACATAAAGAACATCGGCAGTTCTAAGCCTGACTCAACTCATAATACTCGTCAAATAGGCGCGAGATAATTAAAGCGAACGAAAAACTTCTAAAATTTCATGGAAAAGTGTGGATCGTTCTTCGGCTGTAATTGCTTTTCGCATTTTTATATTTTTCCTTGATAGTAAGGCCTTTGCCATGGCGTACCTCTTCATTTGTATGGTACGGAAGACTCCGGAATATGGAAGTAGGCAGAAAACATATACACCTGTTGTCAATTTACTTAAAATGGTCAATGATAACTAAGATCAACTAACATAACAACATTATTCACCAACCCACATTGGTCAGCGTGGTGAATTAGACCAAATACCCCCCAATGAATCTTGGCAGAGGCCTATGTTCAGCAGTGGACTTCAACAAGTCTTTGTCATGTTAAAAATCTCATTGAGAAATGTGTCATCCATTCCGAGATAGTTTCCTAAGATCATTTTTGGTACTAGTTTTCAACTTTCCCCGTAATGTCATATGAGATTATGTATCTCATTGCAAATACCAATTATTTACCCAAAAACGTTTTTTTATCTTTGTTTTTGGCTCTTATAACGACATTGGCTAGTTAACAACATTGCTCATTTGCGATCACTCAATCAAGACTGACAGAATAATTGTGTGTGTAGTGAAATCTCAGTTCGCTTGCAGTCCAAAAACTGTCAGTCAAAAACTGAGGCCCGCATCGTATATGAGTTGACTGAATGGGGTGGGGCTCGACGAAGTTAAAATCTTCAGTTCAGGTTGTACAGTCCTTGGACTGCAGATGAGCTGTAGGGTATGTGCTTTGAATTACTAATTATAGAAATTATCTAATTTTGAAATTTTTTATTTAAGTTCGACAAAAATTACACACAAATATATTATCGTGTTGTAATCAAAGTTCGTGTGGCGACAGTGACACAGAGACAATCATCGCCCACATCCAATATTGTAGATCTCTCGCTATATCACTTTTGAAGAGCGTTCAATGATTTTAATTAGTTTTTTCTTTTCTTTTGTTTTGCATATTTGACTTACAAATATTTCTTTCTCGTTTTTATTACCCATGTTTAAATAACCCATGTTTTCTTGCTTTCGTTTGCTTAACTTCGTCTTTCATTTTTATGTTCGCTTCTAAGCATCTTTTTATGGTCTGTCGGTACAAGACGGCCGATTTTGTGCTTATTCTTCTTCTTCTCAATTTCTGGTTGAGATTGGTTCATATTGCAAATTTATCTCTTGCAAACAGAAGGGGTATTTACATTAATGCAACCGGAACTATGACTACTCCTTACTCATAAACTTTCGTAACAAAGAATTTTAACACCCGATTAAAGTTCTAAGGGTTGCATTTTACGACTGTATGACTGGTAGTAAATTACTAAACTTTAACCCAGGGTATAACGTCCAGATTACGGATGCGACCATCTTAAATTGAAATCTTTAGGATCCTTTTCTAACGATTTAAATATGTCCTCTGGACTGCCCCTCTCTGTTAATGTTATTGTTAATATATGTTATGCTAACTTACTTTCCTCTTCCCTTTGGTAGCAACAATATGCATCTGTTTACCTGGAACAATGGATGTTCCTGCCTCGTAGACCTTAAATGCTAGACGTGGGAAGGAGTTATGCCTGTCGCATAGACGATTCAAATTATCGTAGATAATTATGACAATTCCATTACTCTTCTTTGCATCAATTGTTCAGTAGCTCATAGTAGATCACTTCGAGCTGATCCAACTAAATACACAGCATGAGTTTTTTCCATGAAAATTCAGTTTGGCTGTCGATGTTGAAGTATGGCCAAGTGGTCCGCATGATTTTCTCTTCTTTGGGTTATAGGACTATACGATACAAAAAACCTTTTCTTTTATTTCTGACAACCAGCATTTCACTCATGCAAAATCGGCATTTAACATCTCTCGGCTTTAGTTCATATGGAACCCAATTTCCTTGTTTTTGAATCATTCCCAACGACTTTAACCGATGTGAAATTGAGTCACTTTTAATGTAAGTGCAAGTTCTTTTTACATTTCGCGACGAATCTTCCTCTAATAATACTTCCAATTCCATGTCTTCGTACACTTTCGGCCTACCACTGCGTTCTTTGTCTTCCACGTCAAATTTACCGTTTTTAAACTTTTGAAACCACTCAGGACAACTTCTCCCACTTACAGTAGCCTCACCATATGCTTCAACAAGCAATCGATGCGCCTCAGCTGCAGATTTCTTCAAAAGTTTCCGTAAATTACGCTTATTTGGCATTCAAAATTGACATTTTCGCACGAAAAAAAATGTGTGATGCTGATACGGAGTCACTAATAATTCAAGGATATGTTTTTACCAGATGACCAAACTTACGATATTACGTTTTATATTTGACAATTTCAACATAACCTTCTGGGTGGGACCATTTTTTGTCAAGCGGCGGAAACTTATTTGTACACCTAATACATGTTTTCGACATAATAAAATAGCTAAAAATCAGTACCAGTTTCTTGGGTTAGGTTAGGTTAGGTTACAGCAGGCTGCGCGCAGTGTTACCACCACACTTCCGCGTGAGTGTTGTTCAACACTGGAGTGTTGAACATTCGCAAAGGAGATGCTTCACGCTTTCTGGTTCCTCCTCATCTCTGCAGCTACGACAGAAATCATTAGCTAGTACACCGTATCTGTTAGCCATGACGCTAATGATACAGTGACCGGTAACGATGCCGACCAATAGTCTGATCGCTTTTCTATTTAGCTTCAGAATGAAGGAGGTGTTTCTTTTGTTAAGTTCGGGCCACAGCTGCCTAGAAGTCACACAACTGTCCATGGTTTTCCATACTGTGTTGGTGAGATTAACGGCTATATGCATCAGGTTCTTAGTAATTAGTCGCAGTGGAGTTTTGACGGATAGGTCAGCTAGCTGTTAGCTCATTGTTGAGCCCACTCTAGCGAGTTCATCTGCCTTTTCATTACCCTCGTGCCCACTGTGTCCGGGTATCCAGACGATGTGAACATTCGAGGACTGAATGCCTTTAAGGGCTAACCTGCAATCATTAACGAGCCTGGACGCCACTATATTTGAGGCCATGGCCTTAATCGCAGCCGGATTATCTACATAAATTGTGACTCTGTTGTTAGCCAGTACCTTATCTTTTAGCAGCTCTGCTGCTTTCTTTATGGTAAGGATTTCCGCTTGGAAGACACTGCAGCCATCTGGCAGTCTATAGGACTTATTGATCTGCAATGCTTCAGAGTAAACCCCCGCGCCTACGCCGTCATTCGTTTTTGAACC
>JANTOP010047556.1:0-24353 GCA_027564815.1 Symmerus nobilis | reverse complement strand
TTGGTTGACAGTTAGCATTTATAGCTGTCAGACACAGGGCTATCAAAAATGTCGACCCGAATTGGATAACCCTGTATTATTTATTTTCTTAAAAGCTAAAGTTTATATCTAGTTCCGAATATAGAGTATTCTTTCAGAATTACTGTTTTATAGAACCATTTGAGGATTCCGCAAGTATTCCTAATTCTCTTATGGAATTATTAGCCTAATATGGAATTGTTTTCATACCTATAAGCTCTAAAACCCTGTTTACCACGTCTATACCCATTTTACCCAAATTGCTGTTTCACACACAAGAAAGCTTCGTTGGTAATCACTGCTCTAAAAGAACAATTTCATATTTATTGCCAACCATTACTAAAAGACGTTATTTCGAAATTCTGAAAGCGTTATGTAACATATATCCATTATCATGCGAGAAAGTAACATTCGATAGCGGAAAATCGTGCAGAACTATTTTGTTTTTCCGAAAGATAAGAGCTCTCTCAGACATGATGATTATTATTTTTTTATTCAATCGATTTAGAAATGGAAAAACTGATTATGTCATTTTACCTATTAACCTATAGTATAACTTTTCTTACATTACTCGTACTTTACACTGCGACATGTTATTTTATACTTATATGAATAAATTGTTCAACTTTCAAAATGAAAGGAGGTTACGGATGATGAAAAACTGTATGAAAAAAGGATATTTATCAAGTTTTATACGCATGTCTGTTGGAAAATTACTTATGGTGGTAACCTATATCCTTCATGTATTTATGTATTGTATATAATACTAACTATTTGTTGGATGGTTGGAATAGAGCATTTTCAAACAGCATAAAAGTGGAAAATTATCACGTGGCCGGCAAATTTATAACTGGATACAAGGGTTATATAACAGATGAAACTTTAGATTTGCATTTAATATTGAAAATTTTCCATTTTGTAATTAAAATATCCAAATTTGGGTGTATAAATCGGCTTTATTACCACTTTTATTCTCAATTCTACATGATTTTATATTAATAAGTACTAAATATAATACAATTATCTTTATATGTTAACTTCTACTTATATTTTCGTATAATCAATAACACGTCACCATTTCTTTTCTTTTCATTATTAATCTTACATCTTTTATAGCATCTTATAATCTCATCATATAATTAATCTATGTACCTAATATCCTACCTATTGTTTCTAAATATTAACGTATCAGAATTAACGTATTTGGTTGTTCCAAAAATTTTTTAACTAAAGCCATGATATAGGGCAGCAAAGTGTGGAGCGAAACGTTGGCAAATGTAGGTGCTTCAATAACATTATCCAAATAAAATTGTTGCACAAAACAATCTGGCTGAAAACTCTATTAATAACCGAAATTTATAATTTTTAAATAGGCAGTAAAACTACCCAATTAATGATATTGCATATAATATTTAATATTTCAAGAAATCTAACTTAAATCTTCTCAATTTTGGATTATTCTTTTCTTTTGGGTTGATTTAAAAAACCAAGTATACGATTGGCTTGTGTATTTAAGGGCAAAGGTCCACTTTTTTGGAAATTTTTAATGAGTTTTCATCAATTTTTTGTGCCGAAACAGTGAGACCTATTGAAAAGTTCTTTTGTGTATAATTTTCATTGATAATTTCTGTTTTAAAAAAAATTTTATAAGACATTTCTTTGCGTCCTACTGGCTTGGCGGGCTAGACCGCAGGAGGCAATATTTAGCTGTTGGCCACGATTCAGTCCGTTTGACTGATCTGAAAAAAATAAACAAGATATATATTTGGGTATGTCAAATAAAACTTTAAACCTTGAATTAAGATCGTTTGAAAAAATTAAATATATCGAAATGGGGCCATAAAAACGAATTCTTCTTTTTTTCTAGTAATTTCTAGATGTCATTTTTTATGGATCCTATTTTCCTTATAAAGGAACGTATTCTGAACAGCTTCGCGGAAATTTTAGGTGAAGGTATGTTGCAATTTCAAGAGAGGAAAGGCCGCAATGCAGATGTTTTGGGGCCTGGTTCCAGAGTGTAGAATTGAAAAATTTATTGCTGCTTTGTGTTTAGGCTCCCAGACATCTATCCAGCAATTCTTCTCTGGCCAGATCTTCGTATATGAGTCGGATGACTGTTAAACCTTGTGCGTTGAAGGGTTCATCGTGCTCGAAGTTTGTCAGTTAACCTTGAGCTTTAGCTGTTTTATATTTGTACCAGCTTGAACACACCTTAGGACAATATTGATGCTGGGGCTCTGCATCGGTTGAGCTCCGGTGGTAGAATGTCGCCTTTCGACCTTTCGCATATCTTCCACGTAATTGGGATGCCTTCGGATTGCTAAGCCATAATAATTTGTAAGAGCTAATAAAATAGCTTTGTTGTGTAATATAGCTAATAATAGCGTAATATTATAGCTTTCTTGGTGAGTTTTTCGGCTCTAATTCCTCCTAGACCGTTATTGGTAGATTTTGAATTACGGAGCCTCGTCCCCATTCGTTTCTCAACGTGGAGGACACATTATTTCTTTTTCACCAACAATTCGTCTCCATATGGTGTTGCGTTTTTGATGGCGGCGTCGTTTTTGAATCCCCATCTCCGAAGTAAGTGCTTACCGCAGGCCATACTTCTCCCTATACTGTTCAAACATTTTCACCACGGAGTCGGGTCCCATTTTTCCGGCGCTTCCAAAGTGATTGGCTTCGCATTTCTCATGATGTCTTTCAATCTAGTTTTCGTATCCTGGAGTATCCTTCCGATTTTCCCATATTTTACATGCTAGGCTGTTTTTTCCAGGTGCCATCTCTTGAAACAATCAGTTCTGAATCCGGTCGACCGTGAGCGATGTTCTCCTCCTCCTCTTCCTCGACAGCTTTTTTCAGTACCGATTAGAAAATCGATTTGCTGGCGATATGTATATCCTCAAGAGAGGTGGTGTAGAGCCTCTTTGAAAAACTTTTGCTGATGCTATTTATTTCGTACGCTCGGCCAATTTTCGGAGACGAATCTACGAATTTGACTCCACAGGGACATTCTAAATAATTGAATTTTGAAATTGAGTGCAGTTATATTTTTTTTGTAAAACTTCACTTCCCCATGACATTCTTTGATAAGAACTCACTGCCAAGAACACCGTAAAAAAATCACGTAGCTACTATCACTGTCCCGCGGAACATCATCCTGAACATTCCGTAATTTTTTTGCTGAAGTCAACTTGAAAATCAGATCAATTTTGTCTGTTATTTTAGTCTTGTAGAACTTCCTTTTTATGTGACGGTTTTTTCTTATACGATTATTTTTTCTGCTTTCTTTATATTCGAATAAATTGAAGAATCGGATGGAAGGATGTTTCTTTATAAGAAATTTAAGAACTAGCACTTGCACATTCTGAGCCTAATACCCTTGCGCGATTCCAATCATCGCCAAGCGGTTCGCGCACTATTTGTTTTATACATGAGGCGCACCCGTCCATTTAAACTGTTCCAGAGGAATTTATTTCGAATTTATCAATTTTTCTAATTTATTAATAATATTTGGAAGGAATATTTTCAAGACTATATGAAAATGCAAGAAATCAAAATTTGCATTTTGATCGGAAAATGGACCCCCAGATAAACTTCCCCAATTTTGCGAATTTCCTAATAATATTTTTAGTGAATATTCTCAAGACTCTAAACCAAGGGTCGGCAACCTTTTTAGGCTGCGGGTCAAAACCAACCAAAATGTGAGTATTAAGAAGACGTTTCGGGTCAGTGGTATTTTCATTTTTAAAACAGTCTTTTTTGGTGAATATGATGCACTTCAAATCCTTCCCTGCTTAAATGCGGGATAAAATTATTAAAGTGGAGCAGTGACGTGCGTTCAGTGTCTCCATAAGATGTAGAGAATTTTTGTGCAGATTTCTTCGGCCGGAACGCCGAAAGTTGCTTTACCAGTTAGGTAAAAATTAAATATTTCGGAATAGCCGAGTTTATCTATAAGAAAAATCAGAAATTCGTAAGAGCTCGCACCGAGAAACTTGAATATCGGACATCGCAACATTTGATCCGGATTTCTCAATTATTTTCTTCGGATCCAAGAAAATGTAATGACGCAGTAAGCTTCTAAATTAGTTGAGGAAAAATACAAAAATATCAAAACTAAACATTTCGTTCAAAAGCTCTACAAAAACTAAAAAGCTCCCAGAAAGCCTAATTTTCCGAGCCTTTTTTTTGCGTTTTAAAATCTATTTTCCATCCTAACAACGATTCTTTAACGAAATTTGAATTTTTTCCAAAATAAAGCTTTTAAAACCCTGAAATCTCATTGAAAGCTTAAAATTAAAATGCTATTTTGAATAATTTGGTATCGAATTTTTATCCGATTAATTAAATTTAAATGAAATGTGGAATTTTTGGCAGAAAGTTTATTCAAGCTATTAAAAGTACAATGAAAGCTTTAAATTTCGAATTTAATTTTTAACGCTTAAAAATCTATTTTCTATACAGATATGATCCTTTAACAAAATTTCACATTTTTCCAAAAAAAAAATGCATCAAAAATTTCGAAATCTCATTCAAAGTTAATAAAGAAAATAATTTGAGTTAGAAATTTGCAGCAATAAAAATTGTTTACGATTTTGTTGATATTTCAGGTGTGCTCTGCACCTTCTGCACATTAGACTGCACGCCACTGAAGTAGAGATACATATACTGAAAAGACTCGAATCTACAGAATTTTGCATAAATCAAATAAACAATAACAATAAAATTAAAAACATAAATGATTAGGTTGTTCTATCGAGTATTATATAATTGGCGTCAGGTCAATTGCAATTTTTGTCTCTTTATATATTGCACCTTCTTTTCAGAACTCAAGTGGGTCACTGAAATTATCAAATGGGTCACTCGGTGACCCATAGGTTGCCGACCCTTTCTCTAAACTATATGAAAATGTCAAAAACCAAAATTCGACTTTTTGGTAGGAAAAAATGAACCTCTGCCCTTAAATATGATCTGACTACAGAGACTATTATTTTATCTCATTATCACTGAATTATAATTTAAAATAACTGAAATGTAATTTATGTTGGATAATATTTTCGTTTTCTCTTATGTATACGATTATCCGCATAGAAAGTGGCATTGTAATTAAAATCAATGATATAAAAGATTTCCGATAATCCCGATCATTCTAATAGATTTTTATTTTCCAGCATATCACAACCTAATGTAAACATCCTATTTATACAATTTTCTTTATTCTAAACATGTCTGTACTGTTTCTCCGCAATTACATATTTCTAATTGAATATAATTAATATTGAAAACAGGAATTAATTACTTTGGATTATATTCTATTCCGTCATAATTGGACGTCATAATTAAACCATATGAATAATATAATAATAATGCAAATAATAATTGTAATAGTAATATTTTATGTAACATTCCTGAATAATTTTCCAATATACATATTATACCAGTTTCCAGGATTTTCACCGTCTCTAAAAATCCTTTATTTAGTGGCAGCCATATCGACGCCAATGAGAAGCGCGCCGTGACGCAGTGTGACGTCATTTAGGCGCATAGCTTTCATAATGTTGAATATTAAATATGTGTAAAGATATATCTATTCATGTGGAAGTGTATGGAAAACAGACATGATAACTTCCTTTTCTTGAATAAAACTTATATAAAAGTTCAGTGGAATTGATTGAAAAGAGCGATCCTGAGGAAATTAAATTAAACGTTTGAACTATAAAATTTATCTTATCGTGTTGACTAAGTAAGAAAAACTTGCTATACCTCACTGTAAACTAGAAATTCCCGATCATTAGTTATTTATTAAATATCAAAATTTGAAAATCGACAGAATGCGATGCATTTCTTTAACAGCTCCTTAAAAAAGTTTTGCCGGAAATTTGGATAGTTTAATAAATTTAAATTGAATCAATATAGGATAGAAAGACATAACCCTTGATATCACTTAATTGGGGCACTTTAGGACATTTAACCCTCTTCTTGAAGAGCATAACATCCCAAAATAAAGAATTAGAATAGAAAATACAAATATGTAGAATTATTTGCTGGAAATGGTATTAAGATATTAATGTAATTCCCTGCCCTACTTATGGAAGGAAGGGTGAACGTTATCGAAAGATATGCACAGGGTGTTTCAAAATGATGCTGTTTACTTCTAATTAATAAGTAAATCTATATAATAAATCTCCAGTAGAAATGTTGGATTTATAAAGATTGATTATATAGCCCAAATCCTTTAATTTGGAATACTCTGTATATAAAAATTTGTCAATTTAAAATTTTCATCAAGCATGTATTTCCAATTGCTCAATCCCGCACACTCAATACATTATACAATACATACCGACCCATGTAATAATAATTATATTATGAAGAGGTTTATATTCAAATGATAAGAGAGCGTTTTTTGTGCGGGTGTTTGTGCAACTTCATATACCCACAGTTGTAATTTTATTCTCATATTGGTGGAAATTTTTTATTCGGAAAATTGCCTGCGACTAGAGACAATTTTTCATCATTGCATTTTTCAGTCGAGCGCCGATCCCTGAGCGAATAGGTCGCGCTAATATGTAAGAAATTTAATACGCAATCGCAATAGAACCTAAAGATAAACCATCAGGAAGAAAATTAAAAAAAAAAATTTAATTTCACTGGCTGCGAAAATTTTCTCGGTCAAAATATATAGGAAATTTTCCATATTACGTGAATTTATAGTTAAATTCAAAGGACAATTGGTTACATTGAGAATTTCAACATATACAAAAATATTCGGAAAATTCGTGTAAGAAAAACAGCTATTTTTCGGTGAATTTTCATAAATAGTGCAATATAATTAGAAACGGTGATTAAGAAAATATTCCGATTTAATAAAATATTGAAAGCAATTATCGCGGATGGTCTCAGAAAATTTACCGATTTTTTAGCGTAGTGACAGAGGAAATTTTTAATTACTTTCAATAATTTTTCATCGATATTTTATCTGAAAAAAAGGGATTTGCTCTCGCCTCCTGTCTTATGTATTACCTATTGTGGTATTAACGGTGCTACACAAATATAATCCCAGTGTCCACTCTGAACAGTTCGGTGAATTAATTGTGAGAAAATTAATTAAAATTGTGAGAACTAAACTAGGAACGAATTAACATAAATCTAGAATTTTCAGAAAATCCCCATATTGGAAACATTCATATAAAAAAGGGGGTTTCGGTAGTATTTTTCGTGCTGCTCCATAATTCCCCATCATACAAAAAACAGGAACAGTAATTTCATTCGGGTGCAAAAATTCTATATGTGGTAGTGTGGTTATTAATTTTATTTTATTTTCGCCGTGTGTGATACATCACGACATAGGGTTTTTCGAAAATCCTTGGACATAACTTGGAAATTTTCTGCGCAAGTTCGGATTCTTTCCTTTTCCATATTAATTGCCGTTTGTGAAAAGTAATTTTCGGAAAAATTGATATTTTTTTGACATCATTGTGAAGCCATTTTTAACAAGTATGTAATATGTGATAGATATTTTTTGACAAATTAATTAATATTAATATTGCGATCACCGAAATATATATAAATCATATTTAAGAAAACAAATTATCTTTGAAAAGAAAATTTACTTTTGTAGGAAAGAAAATTTCTGTTCATAAGGTGGGACACTCTAATAATTTATCGCGGTATACTTATATTCATTTTAAATTTGTTTTTTTATTTAACTGGATAATTAATCGAAGCATTGTTCTAATTATCAACGAACGGTATCTCATGGTTTTCTTATTTCCAGAAATTCATTTATTTTATTATGCGCACACTAATTTTTCTTCATTACATTAACAATGACAACGTTATGCAATACCAGATTTGTTTCATTGCGATGCACACACCCTCAAATACCAGAAGTTCTGCAATTTTCAATTGCATAATTGTATGGATTGTGATTAATATAATTTTTCTGAACGAATTTTTGAAGGAATCTTATTTAATAATCGATTTTATTATATTATTATTATTTTATTTTATCATATCTATTTCCGCATTTAGACTATATTTGAATTTGTAGTACATTTAAAGATAGCAAGATAAGATAATCGAGATAAGATAATCATCTAATTTTTGAAGTAACAGAGGTCAGTATATGGAATAAAATGTTATATGTTAATAAATAGACTGTAAGATTTCAGGATACAAATTGAATTATTTTCATTAAACAAATTACAACACGGAAAGTTTCCATTCCATTACCGATTAAATATGATGCAATGAAGACTGTAATTTATTTCAAGCTACCCTAAATACATTTCCCATGGCTATCAGTTATCAAAAAGGATGAAACAACATAATTTCGCTAGAACCATGTGAATTCATTCCCGAATTATCTACATGGATTAAGTTTTTGTACAACTACTTGTTTTAGGACAAATTAATAAGTGACCCTAAAATTTCGTTTTCTTGCAAATTCCTAAAATTGTGGATCGATTTTATTTATCTACGCTAAACAGTGCTAACATTTTTCCTTATTAGTTTCGTTCAAGCATCTGAGCCTCCGAACAAAGAATATTTCAATTCAACGATTGACCTCATTTTTTTTTATAATGCGATTCCATTCAGTAGGGCAACAATTTGTATTTTCTATTCAAAGTATATGGTAACTTATAGGACGAATATATAAGTGGATCTATGATAATTGTACATCTTTGCAATATATACAGGCGGCACGCTATACATTTATTCTGAAAATAAACCCTTGGGGTGATATAACAATGGGAATAGAAGTTTTGTGAGTTTTATTGATTTTTTTTTATTTGGCTATGTTTGTGGTGTAAGAGCTTTTCATTCAACACGTTATTTAAAAAAAAAAATTTCGGCCTATTTAAGGACTAACATAAGAATCTCGTGTGTATAACATCTATTCTTTGTGGTAGAGCGATTTTGTAACATTATTAGTTGTTTAAAGTGCACCTATCTACAGTTCGGAAAAGAACAGAATCGCCTAAAACTGTTGAATTTCAATTAACGAACGTTTCAAATTTATAATTTCCGATGATACATTTACCTCAGTTCTTATTCTATCCAGTTTTTCTCTATTTACTATTCTGTTAAAGCCAGTTCCCCACTTACGAATAGGCAGTTAATGCAATTGCTTAAGGCGCACTTTTTAAGAAAGGATGTTACTAAAAAAAACTGTTAATTTTTCGTTTACTGTTAACTTTTGGTTGATAAATCATCAACAAACTCTGATTTTGACGACTGGAAAAATTTGAATGGAGAGGGTAGGCCATTTAAAAGTTTGTTTTTAAAAATGCTATAAAATGAGTCTACATCAATATTTTTTGAAATTTTTTTTTAATTGTGAAGGTTAGAGCCTCCGATTTAAGAATGAAAAGCAATTTTATTCATGTGACTCCCTCTGCTGGCCCTACAGTAAGCCATCCAGTTTTGAAGCACTTTTTCGATGATTTCACCGCCTATCTCGCCAATAACAGTGGCAATATTATGTTTTAAAGCTGGAATTGTCTCTGGATTATTCGCATAACATCGATCCTTAACGGCACCCCACAGATAAAAGTCCAACGGCGTCAAATCGCAGCTCCTCGCAGGTCAATTAACATCTCCAAAACGGATTATTATTCGGTGGTCAAATTTGAGACGGCGCAAGAGATCGATAGTCAATCGGTTTGTATGGCATGTGGCGCCATCCTGTTGGAACCAAAGGTCGTCCACATTCATAGCGTCGATTTGAGGCCATAAAAATTTGGTCAACATAGCTCTGTAAAGGTCGCTATTGACGGTAACGGCATTTCCAGCATCATTTTCAAAGAAAAATGGGCCAATTTATGCCACCACTCCAAAATCCACACTAAACTGTCACTTTTGGTGGATGCATTGACTTCTCTTGGATTACGTGTGGCTATCCCGAATCCCAAATCCGGCAGTTCTGGTTGTTTACATAGCCCCCGAGACAGTACCGCTCTTAGCCTTCTTGGCGCCATCAGGCAGAGTACTTCAGGGCGCCCCTATTGAATTGAAAATGTGACTGTTACTAAACAAAATTTCGGCTCGGGCGTGCCTTCAGCGCCCCAACCAGTCAGGCGCCCTCGGGCGGTGCCCGACCTCGCACCCCCCAAAGGCTGGCGCTGCCCCGAGATGGAAATGCGCTTAGTCTGAAAAGATGATTTTTCGACCAAATTCATCGTCATTATTGAGCTGATCGATGGCCCACACAGCGAACTGATATCGAAGGGGATGGTCATTTGCTGAGTCATCTGAACCTTGTAGGCAAGTAATCCCAGGTTTTTGTGCAGTATTCTCCTCAGGCTTGTTCGGCTAATGGCCAGTTGCTGCGATCGGTGTTGAGTTGAGGTCGATGGATTCTGTCCCACACTACAGGCCACAACTCCAATATTCCCGGGCGTGCTTACTGTCCGAGCTGAGGGACCTCTTCTGTTATCCAATAGCAAGACAGACTTTCACGAACTTTCTTTACCAATTTTACTACAGCGGTTCCACTTGACGCTCATTCACGACCCATATTTTTTTCAAAATTCGCACGCTTTCGGCTACACAACACTGAATTTGAAAATATGTTTTCAATGTTTCGAAACGCTCATCAACGGAAAACATGATTGTTTCGTGCCGCAGTTTATCAGACTGACGAATTTCAATTTCAAGCAAATCGTTCTACCCAATGTTGCCATAGCCTACTATTTATAAAAAAACCAGTAAATGACCCACCCTTAGTTAAACACGAAAACTCTATTTATCACAAACATTTGGAATTGAAATTTACTATCAGAAATAATAAAAATGAAAATTTAACTCGATTTCTACAAGAACAAATCGAAGGTGAAAAAAAGTATTGGAAAGAGGTCTTCATGCGAGTTGTTAAAGTCATCAAAGAGCTTGTGGCAACAGGTTTACAGTTTCGTAGAAACGATGAAATTTTTGGCTCATTTAATAATGGAAATTATAATGAGGAGTCTTCAAATTCTTTCCAAATGTGATCTGTTTCTTAATGAACGTATCAGAAAGTTGAGAAACCCCGGCCCAGAAAAAACATATCATTTTAAGAAGTAAGAAGCACAATTGTCAATGAAATACAAAATCAAAAATAGTTTGGAATAATCATAGATTCAACACCAGACATTTCGCATGTTGGCCAACTGTCAATTATCGTCCGATACATAGAGAATGGAAGCAATGAAAGAAGGGGTGATTGATGTTTAAAAAAAATATAGCATTAAATTGAAGGCTAATCGTACGACAACACTGCCAATATGAGTGGAGTCTATAATGGCCTACAGGCAAAATTATTAAAACTTGCACCATTGGCAGTTTTTATTCCTTGTTCAGCCCACAGTTTAAATTTAGTAGCAAAATGCGCGGCAATAGCCTCCATAGCCTCCTTTCTCCATGATTGATAGCATTTATAATTTTGTTGTTGTACATCTACCAGATTATGGAGTATGCTCACAGCTAAATCTTTTGTCGTGAAAAAGCTTTGACCGATAAGGTGGTCTGCAAGAGCAAATGCAGCTTCTCATTTCGTGTTAATTTCAGGGATATAATATAAATTTTCGAAAGTTTTTCTACTAGCGTCAATGAGAAGCAGCTGCTTTTGAATATATTAAGCAACTTACCAAATTCGAGACCAAGATTTTGTTGGTTTATTGGGGTACAACACTACACAGATCGCCTTTGTTGAAATTCAAGGCACAAATTTCAATTCTTTGGAAGAAGCAAGATTTCTCTTAAGGGGGTAGTTAAACTGTCCATTTTACATACAAAATCGAGATACTTTTCTCTAAAACTACTCAACCTATTTCCTTCAAATTTTGCAGGCTCTATCTTGGCTATAAAATAAGAAGGTCGTCTGGAGGATTTTTTAAAAAAAAAAATTACGGATTTTACAGCAAGTTGAAAATCAAATGAAAAAAAAAAAATTTACACGCTGCAAAATCTGTAATTTTTTTCAAAAAAAAAAAATCCTCCAGACAACCTTTTTATTTTATAGCCAAGATCCTGCAAAATATGAAGAAAATCGGTTGAGTAGTTTTAGAGAAAAAGGTACCTCGATTTTGTATGTAACATGGACAATTCAACTACCTCCTTAAAGCAAGAGAAATGCATGGCGAAGAAAACTATTGCGATACAAATCAACGTATAAGGCGGGCAAAATTATTTTATGATGACGAAAGGCAGACGGTTTCCCAGGCTAGACCAGAGGATCGCTTTAAAACTATTGTATTTGATTTGATAAATTCAAGTATCCTCGTCGAACTTAAAAAAACATCTCAGGTTTACCAAATTTTGCGAATTTTGCGTTTTAAAATTATCTTTCAATTCTCGATGGTGAGAAAATCAGATCCGATCAGATTTTGGACGAAGTCGCTCAAGACACTAGTTTTTCCTATTTATATAAATTTCTAGTTAATTAATCCATGGGTCGACATTGGAATAAATTTTATGTTCGACCTTGCCATTGTGTGAAATGCAAACTGCAATAATTATATAATTTCCGTTCAAATAAATGTGAATTTTATATATTTTTATAAATGGTAGTTACAGCTTCTAATAGAGGCTTATTCGTCTCTTTGTAAGTATCTATCTATATTCTATATCTATACATACAATACTTTTTTTGAAACGGAAATTGTATACGTTTTATTTGTTATATTGTGGTTTGCATGAGTATTTTAATTACAATTACGATTATTTCATATTATAAATTATTAAATATCCTTGGGAATGTCGTTAAGGGACTGTAGATATAATGAATATATAGAAATGAATCCAAAGACTATGAATTCACAAGCGGGATCCCCTATCCTACGGATAGCGAAGTATTTCTATTAACTTCAATAAGGATAAAAGGTTATTGTTATTAAATATAAGATCTTCTTGAAAACAAAACATATAACATTTTATTTCGTATAAATCTGCAATATTTATTTGTGTGGATATATTTTCATGATTTAAATATTTAAAATAATTAGAAAAATAGATATGCATTCTAATTTTGGGCGATATTGTTATTAAACTTATTTAAACTAAAAATAACACTAACAGTTTTATAAAAATAATTATATATTGCAAGAATGATTGACGCCAGAATAGATGTTTGTGTATAAATCTATTTTTAAAATGCCTCGTTACCGTTCACATAGATTGATGACGTCACTTCAGTCCTGCTGAAGCCGTAACATTTTATGCTGTCGCCATAATGACGCCAAATTATTTTTCCCATGCCTAACTAACAGTTTTATACACGTACGTACATTTTCTTAACATAACATACATATTATATTATATGAAACTGTTGTTTTCTACGAAATATTTTCATCTTTAAATTCGCGAATTATTACGGTTTAGTACGTACTTTAATATTGAAATGATTCGTTCAATGAAATATTAACGCGTGTTTGTAATCCTGTAAATACGTGTATTTTGCTTATTTAAAAAGCCAGGGATAAAGCAGGGGTGGTTACAGAATCAAAATAACGTTAAATAAATATAATATTAGAAAGTTAAATGTTAGTTAAATTGCATAGCACCTTTAGTCCTTTACATTTGAAATTTCGGATATTAACACCATTGTTTTGGATTATAATTGGGATAATGTTAGTAGATCTTGAAAAGTGAAGATCCACTGTCGAGAATTGACTCATTTCACATCCCATTTGAAATAAAGCTAAACACCACTATTGATCGATGAATTGCCAGTTATACCCCAAAGCGGATTTAACTTTAAGAAAGCTTACTTTGTAGATCTTAATCAGCACCTGTTCAATATCAATTGGTCCTTAGTTTTTGGGCCGACTGATAATGTTGATAAACTGGTAAGCTCTTTCTATAAAATATTAGCTGAGAGTTTTGAAAATTTGGTACCAAAATGCCGTTTAGGCACTAAAAAACATTCACAAACAATATCTTGACGATATTCAATCAAATTTGGTAAAGAATCCCAAACACTTTTGGACGTATGTTAAGACAAAAATGAGATCTAGTGGTTATCCTTCTAAAATGCGGTATGATTCGATGACAGCTTCGGCCGGGGCAGAAATTTGTAATCTGTTTGCCAATTACTTTCAAGATGTTTACTTGAGAAAAGATTTTGTTGCTACTTCAAGTAATGAACTAGCTGTTCTAAACAAAATTGACATAGGTGTAATCGAATTAACTATGAAGAAGAAGTTTCTGAGGCTCTTAAAAACCTCAATATTAAGAAAGGTAGTAGGCTCGATTGCATTCTTCGTCTATGTGCTAACAGATGCTCACGGTTCCCTTTGTATTATCTTCAATAGGCCGTTATCGAGTGGCTGTTTTCCATGTAGATGGCAACTCTCCCATATAACACCTATAAAAAAATCAGGATCTAGAAATGATGTAGCTAACTACAGGGGTACTTCTTCCCACTTTAGAAAAGTTGTTTGAAGCTATTGTTTGCAACATTATCTCTTATCGCGTGAAACATATTATATCTGCTACTCAACATGGATTCGTCAAAGGTCGATCGACTGCCACGAACCTTGTTGAGTTCAAAAAGTTTGCAATAAACACGATCGAAAAGGGATATCAAGTCGATGTAGTGTCTACCGATATGAGCTAGGCGTTCGATAGAGTCAACCATAAGGCCCTCGTCATGAAAATACGACTTAACGGTATGCACGCATCACTATTAGATTTAATTGAATCTTACCTTACTAACCGATCTCAAATAGTAAAGATTAATAACTATGAATACATTTGTATTCCGGTTAAATCGGGGGCTCCTCAAGGTAGCCATTTAGGTCCTCTGTTGTTTTTGATTTTTGTTAACGATATTCCGCATATCTTTAAATTTTCAAGATGTTTAATGTACGCTGATGATTTGAAGATTTTTACCTACATTAAATGTCACGATGATTCTAAAAAGTTTCAACATGACATTAATAATTTGGCTTTTTGGTGTAGTCGGAACATGCTTGAGTTAAACATCTCAAAATGCAAATTTATCAGCTTAAAACGCAATAGAACGCCATTTAAAACTCGCTATCACAATAATGATGTCGATTTGTTAAGCATTGCGAATTTATAATATCTAAGGCTTATTCCGTTTTAGGCTTCATTATGAGATGTGCGAAAGAGTCTACTGACCCGTATGCACTTCAAAGATCATATTGTTCGTTTGTGCGTCCATAATTAGAAGCTTGTAGCGTAGTATGGACTTCTAATTTTGATATACATTATACATATTCGAAGTATTCCAGGGATACAGAAAAAATGTTTGAGGTTTGCCCTTCGTAAACTGGTGATATGAATCTTTTGAGAAACATCGAAAGGCCGCTTGTGCTATGTTTTTATTTGATTTATGGTCGAATCGTATCGATTGCCCACAAATACTACAGAATATCAACATAAATGTTCCCCCGCGAAATCTCCGTACTTATGAGTTTTTGAGAGTAGTGACTCACTCACAGTGATAAATAATATGACAGCGATTTTTAATTCCATAAACTATGCTTATGATTTCCATGTGAATCGAGTCAAGTTTCGACAAAGTTTGAAAGGAATTGCCCACAATTAAAGTATACACATTTACATCAATGTGACTTGGGCTATATGTAATCATGGTGAACTGAATCGGAGCTGTTCACTCATGTTATATTGCACAACAAACATAGTTGCGGTATATCTTTTGACAGCATACGTATCACGTACGACTTATTGGCTCTAGTTCTAAGGTGTCTTCTTGCACTAATAATTTTATTAATTTATGTTTAATAATGTGCAAGTAGTTTTGTCATATTTCTATTGCTTACGCTTTGTTATTTCTTTTATGTAAATGATTTAGTAACAGATAACTATGTAAACGGCAGTAGGGCCCTGGGCCTGTTGATCGATTAACCCTCGATTAGCCCTCATTATAACTATAATTTTAGCTGGAATCGTTAGGATTATATCCAAAGTATTTTATCACCATGCCCGAGTTTGATTTAATTAAAGGTTAATAAATACACATTTTACGTCCAAATTGGAAATTGGTGTTTTGAATTAAAAAAATAAAATATTGTAATTAATGAATTTACTTATGCAATGCGATTATTATTTTTTTAATAGTTCAACCGTTAAATTTGGGCACATTACTGACACCCCAACGAAAAGAATACCTTTTCTACGCCTACTTTTTTATCAACGTCCGTCTGTAAACTTATCACACACGCTTAATGACTTGTTAATTGATTAAATATTACAGATCTTTGCACCATAATATTTAATGAATATTGTGATTGACATTTAGCGTATACATATTAAAAAAATAGACATTGCAGATATAATTAGTAATAAAGCTTAAAGAAAAGAGTAACTAAAAAGGACCTTTAACGTTGCAATTAACAAGTTAAGGTAAATTTTATTTAAACACTTATATCTAGTTAGACCATTTTAGTTTTACTCTAGTTTATTATATTGTTAACAATATTCAGTCTATTTGTTGTTGCAAATTAGATTAATTATAAATTTATGTTACAATCATAACAGTTTTCTATAGTAATTATCCTTAATATATATTTACGCTAAGAGCAGTTAAGACTATGATATTGGTATTATAGCAAAAAGGGACTTTGCGATGTAATGTTTAAAAATTTAATTATTTCGGCATGATGTTATTTAACTTCCCTATTTTATATTTCCTGTGGACGATTAAGCTAAATTCAGTAATATTTGCTGCATGCTAATTATTTTAATAGAAATGCATTATACATTGATAACGTACAAATTATCGAAACCGCAATTGATTAGAAATTATATTTTCCCCAAAATTACTGATTTAAGTGATTACCGTGA
This sequence comes from Symmerus nobilis, assembly GCA_027564815.1. NCBI lineage: Eukaryota > Metazoa > Arthropoda > Insecta > Diptera > Mycetophilidae > Symmerus > Symmerus nobilis. Next base: position 7,517 of record JANTOP010047556.1, on the reverse strand, counting down.
TATTAATAAAATCGATCCTTAAATTATTGCAATTAATTATGTAGAATTTCTTAATGCTCATGGACACATGTTTAAAAGTATTTTTTATATTGGAACTAGTAATCCTGAGAATACCCTTACCTCCTCGTACACCTTCACGACAAATCTACTCTGTCATAAGTTCTCCCATCCCACCGTGTCTAGCGGATTTCATTGTCCCAAAAAAAAACAATTTTGTTCCGTGAATGTATGTATGTATATTTTCCGTTAGTGTATCTAATCAAGTTGGTACTTATACATTCGATGGCTCATACCTCTAACTCCCCCACCCCGTATTTAGGGGATTTCGTTATCCCTAAAATCAATTGTCCATCACCCAGATTTTTCCTGAAAATCCCACTTTAACTAAAATAAACTTACTTACATGATAATAAATAATAATGGAATAATAAATAACACGAAGTAATAATAATTTGAGGTGTAGACTACTTAGCATTACCCAGGTTGCACCACACGGAGGGAGTTTACATTACAACCCACCCAAGAGTATAAAAACCTCATTTGTGACATAAATGTCAATCTCTTTGGGAAATTTAAAGATACCACTTGACAATTTAATCGTCGAAAATGGAAATTGAAGCAAGATGAAAATGCATTCGCATAATCCCAAATAGTCGTCTTGTCCAAAATGTCCGAAACCCTAATAAATAAAAACCCTAAAAGCCTATAAAATCCCTAAAAACCGAAATCCTATCAAATTCCCTAAAAGCGTAAAATCCTACAGGAGTCCCTAAGAGCCTATAAAATCCCTAAGAAACCGAAATCCTACTAAAATCCCTAAACGCCAAAATTTGTAATATAAACCCTAAACGCCTAACATCATAGGAAAATCCCTAGGTGTGAATATTCGAAATGTGGGAAATAAACTTTTGTGTCGCTAGCTCCGGAGTTGTCAGTTAAAATGCAACAGCCAATCAGCGTATCCCTCATCTCCCGAACTACCATTCGGGTACCATTGCATAGCCCGTTCTTAAAACTAATGTTGCGCAAGAGCACAACAATACTGCCAAGTTTAAGTTCAAGCTTATGTTGTGGCAGATCGTTTGGCAGCTCGCGATTGAGGTTTGGTATATTGTCGTCTGCTGCATAAACGGACGTCTCATTATAATCTATCGGTGTGTCCACCGATAGATAACTTCTTAACTGCCCATCCATCCCGGATAATATGTCGAGGTTAATCCGTTCGACATCGGCATTAGTCGTGGCTAAAATTAAACACTCAATGGCTCTTTCCGAATTGGAAACAACCGTCCATTTATAACAACCATCATCGATAATGCTATCCTAATCTTTTCCTCACTATGGATACCGGCCCTATCTACTAAATTGTCCCCATTTCCTACATTTTTTAACCCGTCAGACAGAGAATTCGAGCTCTCCAGCAGCGACTCTCATATTGGTGGTTAGCTTGTGAACCTTGAAAGAGGCATACAGAGGATGACGTAAAATAGACGCATGGACTTGACCCATCCAACCTTCCCCGTTAACTACTGGCAGCAACTGTTTCCATGTCGCCCTGTTTAATCGCATAGCTAATTGACTTTCCCGTGTTATCGCAGGCACAGAATGATTTTCTAACTTACAACCTTACATTATTAGTTTTTGCCTACCTAGTCTAATAAATTGTTATTTTCAGACATCGAAATTAAATTTGAAAGTTATCGTTGAAAAACGTGATTACTGGAAACATAATCTATTTAATATTCGGTCTCCTTTCAAATTCGTTCTTAATAACTCTAACTTTACTCCACGATCTTCGATATTCTATAATTACATGATCTATATTGTGAGTTATTATATAGTAAGTAGAGAAGTAGCATATAAAGGAAAATCGTCGCTGTTTGACAAGAATTTATTCTCCCATTGCGCATATTTTCTGATTATTTGCATTGGCTCTATATTGTTTATTACTTTAACCATTTCTTAAAATTCATCTCATATGATTTTAATGACAATGTATGTGTTGATATACCGGATGTTGCTTATGCGCCTGCTTACAAATGATTTACATTGACGAACGAAAGGTTATTTAATATAGAATGAAATACCTTACAGAAATATTAATTAATAATTATTATTCTGATTAAGATGAAATGTTTCTGCCGCAATCAAGAAATAGAGAATCAATAAAAACCAGATATGAAACGAGATTTTTTCATAAAATGAATAATTTTAATTTTTTCCATAAGCTACAAATTAGTACGAAGCTAGACCTTACATGATCTACAATTACTACTGATTTGAAACATTTATGCAATGTCCTGCTTACGATGCGAACCTTAACCTGTAGAACCTATAGATATTTGAAATGTATACACTTGTACACCTGCCTTTTAATATCTTCTTGTATCCTAATTGGATTAGGTAGGTATTTTCATTGACTTGTTTAAATGTCGCTCGTTTGTTATATATTTTAAATTAAACTTTATTTTCCATTCATTATTATTACATATTATGCAAACTTTTAATTAATTTGATTTTGATTTTATTTTGTTAATATAATTTATTTTTGTTTTTTGATATTTGTTCCCTACCATCAATATCATTCCTCATGCATATTTAGCATGGAAGAACGGACTCTTACCGAGATGCCACAACAACAATTGTGGCAGATGATAATCGGGCTGCTGATGGTATGTTTAAGGTAAGTAGATTCATCTGCATATACCCAACTTTTGACAAAAATTTAGCGCGATATTATTGAGGAAATATACAAAGTGTTCATAATCATTTCTTTATAACATGGCAAAAGTATTCAATTTGATTAATTCTACAAAAGCTTATGTTTTTTAAATTGTCATCTGTCAATCAAATGCTTTATTGCGAGAAACCATTTAAGAATTTCATATCTACTTCTGTGTTTGTTTTATGATTTAATTTTCATCGCAAAGGAGTGAGAAAAGATTACTTCAAAACATACAAGTATTTCGAATAAAATAATAAGTCATGCAAAGGAAGAATGTGTTCTAGTCACTTAACACATAATTATATGTTGTTCTATGGTAGAACAAAATCTATCTATAGAATGAGTTACTTTTCCTTAAATACAGGATACATTGCTAACTCTTACATATAGAAATACTTGTATTCCTTTGTATTTTCAGAAGCCCCACTGTATAATTGAAAATTATTAGCAGGTAATTGATTGCAAATCTTATTTTAAATTGTTTTAGTTTAGTGAAATAATGATAGATTTTTTAGAAATGATATATGTTGGGATCGCAATATTATAATATTTTAAATACATAAATATTATCTACAAAAAAGTATTTAAATAATTAATTTATTGGTTATTGCAGTTGGAATTTATAACCCATTTTGGAATTTATAACGTGTTGAATTGGCTACTGAGAAAGGAGAATTTGTTCTTCGCACTTTTCTAGATATTGAGGGCACTTTCGATAATACTAGTTTCGATGCCATTAAAAATGCTGCAACTAGGTTCGGATTTGAACTGATGATCTTCACATGGTCAGTAGTCGAATCTTGGTTCTGAACGAAGATACAGCTTATCGTTAAGCTTCGGTAAATAGAGGTTGTCCACAGGGTGGTATTCTATCTTCGCTTCTGTGGAGTATTGTAGTTGACCCCCCTATAGTAGAACTTAACGAGGCAAAACTATTCACGCAGGGGATGCTGACGATATTTCTATTCTAATCGTCGGAAAAAGTATTAATACTTTATGTGAACTGACTCAAGTCGCACTTGATACTACGGTGGTGCAACACGAACCATTTAAAAGTTAATCCATCCAAATCTAATCGAGTTCTGTTCACAAAACGGCGTAAAATCGAAGGTTTCGTCCATAATACAATTTTCGGAGAGGAGATTATTCTAAAGAAATCTGTTAAACTCCTTGGAGTGATACCTGACTCTAGGCAAAATTGGACTTTGCATTTAGAAGAGAAGTTACGAAAATCCAAAATGGCAGTGCCGTAGGGTGATAGGCAAAAGCTGGGGACTTAATTCGAAATATTTACTCTAGATTTGCTCTGCTTGTGTAAGACCTATTATTAGTCATGCAGCTGTTGATGATGGCCTAAGACCGTTTAACAATACGAAAAACGTAAACTGGATAAGTTACAATGGCTAGCCTGCATTTTGATCACTGGGCGATTAAGACTACTCCCACAGCTACGCTTGAGCCACTACTAAATATAGGACTTTTAGATATCTATATCAAACAAGTTGCTAAGTCTACTTCCATTAGGCTAATGAGGACCGGATGCTGGAATAAGCCTTCCCCCAATTCCGGACACTCCTCTATTAGTATAAATTTACTCAAATTAAATCCTATATTTGGGATGATCACGGATGATATTATTCCCAATTTTAACTTCAGTAAATAATTTGTGACCAAAATTCCGAACCGAGAAGATTGGGTTGTGCTACCTAGTGCCTATCCTCCATAGTCTGGTATGGTTCTGTATACGGATGGTTCCTATAATGTGGTGACAGCCGGAGCGGAAATCTATTCGTCAAATCCCCCTTTGGAGGACAGTAAAGCGCTTGGTGGTTATTGCTCTGTCTTCCCGGAGGGATTATTTGCCATACTAATCTGTACACAAACGCTGTTAAATATGAAGAATGTGGATCAAAATATCTTCATGTGTTTTGATAACCAGGCAGCTATTAAAGCTCTGGAGTCCATGCGCTTTAACTCTAGGTTGGTCTTTGAAACCAATTTTTATCTCATCAAACTGGGATCAAACAACTTTGTAAAAATTTTGTTGGTAACTGGTCACAGTAGGGTGATAGGCAATGAGATGGCAGACGTACTTGCTGTCCGGGGGGCCCACAACTCATTTATGGGACCAGAGCCTGCTTGTGGAATCAGCATTACAAAGCTCAATTTAACCTTAAACTAGCCTCTGAATATGAACACTTATGCAGATGGGATGGTTTAAGAACGTGTAAGCAAACGAAAAAGTTCCTACCACGTCTGTTTTAGGTAACTTTGGTCTCCCTCCTTTGTCTTGATAGCCACAGAATTGGGCTGGCAATTGCTACGATTACAGGTCATAATCTTTTGAATAGCCACCTATTCAAAATGGAATTGTCAGACTCTGCATTATGTAGGGACTGCGAGCTTCAAGATGAAACAGGGTTTCACGTCATATGTGAATGTCATATAGAGTTACTGGTCTATGATTCATTAACTGTCAGAAGGCACGCAAACTTAAGGTTACGATGATTCTGGCAATCTAGGCTAGGATCAAAACTAACCCGAGAGTGACCGTGTAGAATCAGAAATGGTGAATGGGTAAGTACAACGGACCATAGTGTCTAGGTACCAGGGGTCTAGCGTACATTGTGGGACCCCTACCCGAACTGATTTTATCTGATCTAACCCATTTTGTAACTTTTTAAACTAAAAGAAATTAAATTTTCCTAATTGGCTAGGATCATGATAATAATGAAGTTTTCATAAATTTCAATCAAATGTTTTCAGACATATAATTTTTTTAAAAATTCCATTTATTTAATATATTGATATAAGATCCGACATTTGTACATCTTGATAAAAATGACATTTGTGCCAAATGTTGACACGTGTAATTATGAAATTAAGATGTGGTGAAAAGGATATTAGTATTGTAGGTATCTAAAATAATAATGTTTAAACTAGAGCTTTAGTAGGAGATAATATAAATTTTCATATATGGCCAATGCAATAACCAAAGGTTAATTAAATACGATTACAATGATAGTCAAATATTTCTTCAAATATATTAAATCTTTATATTTTTTAAATCTTCAGTCTAGACGCAAAATGGCTAAGAGTAAGCCTGCGAAAAAGGAAAATTTAGACGATCTAAAACAGGAATTAGACATCGACTATCATAAAATCACAGAAGAAGAATTGTATCAAAGATTTCAAACGCATCCAGAAAATGTGAGTAAATAAAACCAAAAATTATTTAATTGATTTATAAATTTGACATAAATCATAGGGTTTGAGTCATGCAAAAGCAAAAGAAAACTTAGAGCGAGACGGTCCAAATGCATTAACACCTCCGAAAACGACACCCGAATGGGTGAAATTTTGTAAAAATCTATTTGGTGGGTTCGCCCTACTACTATGGATTGGTGCCGTATTATGTTTTGTTGCATATTCAATTCAAGCAAGTACGAGCGATGAACCATCAGACGATAATTTATATTTGGGTATCGTACTTGCTGGAGTAGTCATTGTTACCGGTATATTCTCATATTATCAGGTTTGTTATTTTTTTTTTTTTCAAATAATTTCAAATTACTAATGATGAAATTTTTAGGAATCGAAAAGTTCCAAAATTATGGAATCATTCAAAAATATGGTACCCCAATTCGCTACCGTTATCCGTGAAGGTGAAAAGTTGACATTACGCGCTGAAGATTTAGTGTTAGGCGACGTAGTTGAAGTGAAATTTGGTGATCGGATACCAGCTGATATTAGGATTATCGAAGCACGAAATTTCAAAGTAAGTCTCCATTCACATTTACCTACATTATCATAAATCACAATCGTAAAAAGGAATAAATTGCAATAAAATAACAATAAAAGTAATCAGAATAGTTATAATGGCTATCAATGTCCACTTTCATTAACCTAATCCAAATACAAGTTTATCACATATTTTGTAACGTTATCATAATTGATATCATCATTATCAAAAATGGCCACATATTAGTGTAGTATATGATACGACATGCTCATGAACGGTGATCATCATCTATTACATTCATTAAGTAATTTATATTTTTATCAGTTAATAAATGAACAGGTTGTTACGAAATTATGAACTTTCTGTTGATGGGCCACAAACGTCACAGTGACATGTCAAAATAGCGAAATTTTTTTCGCTTTCGTCCATTTGTCGTCTCTTTATCTGCCTAGATTTATGGAATCACCTCTTCCGGTTTCGCAAATTTTCACGTTCGTCCATTCTCCCTTTTAATTTTTATAATTTTTGTTTCACTCTTTTTACATGTTACGTATAACAACACTCATCATTATCTTGGAAACGATGATTCCATATATCAATCTTTATCAATACCTTGTATGCAGTATAATTATCTAGCGTGAAATTCTGGACTAATAATATGTGGGTTATGCCAATAATGTTCACAGATGAATTTAATATATTAATATAACGACATTGAAATCAAGAGCATTGATGCATTAGTGCTTTGATTTACTTGTATTCAAATATTTAATTTATTACATAGCATTTCAATAATGTTCATTCGCAGAACCACATTTAAGCAAGCGCGGGGCCTGTAGCAAATGTTATCAAGCTTGTTATCGCTTTTTTTATATATGCTTTAATGTCAAAAAAGAACGTTCTCTGCTCCGTTATAAAATTTCAGTTCCAGACCATCATGCTTTTTGTTGTCAATAGCAGCAGCCACATCTCTTTTAACCCTAGAAAGGTAGACTGCGTAAAAATTACGCATACATAGTATTTGAATGTGTGCTATGGCGCACCTCTTCT
>JANTOP010047545.1:0-10022 GCA_027564815.1 Symmerus nobilis | reverse complement strand
AAAAAGGCTTAGGCATTCCTAAGTGAAAAATTTGAAAAATTGTACTTAATGAGTTTTTGCAATAAACCAACGATATGTAAACTAGTGTAATCTATGATTATATTGTAAAGATTGTAATATTATATAATATATCGTATTACATTATAGTTTTTATATATTTGCACTCTAGTATTTAATAACTTGTTTGGACTAATAATCGGAATATCTTGAGTATTTTTAAAAATTTCCGAGGGGGCGGGGCACCTGTATATTTTTCAGCTAAAAGGGGGTCGCAGCCAGAAAAAGTTTGGAAACCCGTGCAATAAAGCATTGAAATAAAATAAGTCCCTTATTTTATAAATTTTTAATATAGGGATAATACCTAGTCCTACTAGAAATATATTTTCCGTATTGTAGTGGGTATATTCTCCAGGTAAATTTACAATATCGAAAAGACTGAAATTACCAAATAATATCTGCACATTGGCCTTATTTAATCAGCCATTTAGTAGTGTTAATTTGTATATGATGATCTTAAGTTAATAATGAATTAAAAATATTTGAATAAAATGGTTTCCGTAACGTTTCTCGTACACACATATTTTAAGTGAATATTGAAAATTTTTTATTACATAAAAATCCGTAGCCTACTTCTGAGATGTCCGACTACGATTTTGGATATGATTTCATTGATTTTCTGCTTTTGAATAGTTGTTTGTTAATTATATGCTATCTCTAATATAATACAAATCATTTTAGTTTTAGAGAGATAATTTTGGTAGCGAATCAGTTCAGTTCCTATTTATTTCCCTAATTATTTCAATTATTCCTACCTGTTTAAAGTACTACCTATGCTTATATAGATTTAATATTAATTATTATTTTATTATCCATTAATTGGGATTAGTATAATTTAGAACTAATTCAAAGTAATAAAATACATATATACACTCTATTTGCAAGTATTGGATATACCGGTTAGGTCCGCCCAAATAAATATTGTATTTAGATTTAATGTTAAGCTATATTTTTTATAATATCTATCTATCTTGGTATTATTTTGTTAGTTGGAAATACAATACACTACGTCAGCGAGTATTACGTACCGGTAACCCATAATTATGATTGCATTTTTCTAAAGCAAGGGTCGGCAACCTATTACCTGCGGGTCACCGAATGACCCATTTGATAATTTTAAGTGACCACCTGAGTTCCGAAAAGGAAGAATAATAATGTTAACGTACAAAAATGACAATTGCCTGAAGCTAATTATATAATACTCAATACATTTAATAATTCCCTAAGTTTAATTTTTCCCTACATATTTCAGTGATTAAATTTCTTTTAAAACTTAGTAAATACTAAGTTATAAAAGCCTTAACTTAATATTTATAATAGACGGTAGCTCATTTGGTTTACGAAACGGTGCGAAACGAGATGGTGCATTCGGTTCTACGTATGTGAATCATTTCCAAATATTTAATAAAAGGAGCATCACTTTTGGATGTTGGAAATTGAAAACGAAACTCCGTCAGGATGACATAGAGCAACAATTGAGATAGATTAGCAAATCTATGGTAAAGCGAGTTTCCCTCTAAAATAGTACTTATATTTAATTTTTTATTATTTTATTATTAGTCTATTTTATGAGCGGCCCGCGACTAATCTGAGGCTTCGTTACTGATTAATGGTTCGATTTATGAAATATGATCATCTAGAACTGAGTCTTTGCAATATATGTATTTTCACTTAAATAGTTCTACCACGCATTTTAGCATTTGGGGTGCATCACATTGACCAAAAAAGACTGTTTTAAAATGAAAATACCACTGACCCGAAACGTGTTCTTAATACTCAAATTTTGATTGCTTTTAGTCCGCAGCCAAGAATAGTTGTCGACCCTTGTTCTAAAGTATAGTCAATCTTTAGATTGGATTGTTGAGCAGTCAGTTGATTGATAGATTTGACTATGTGCACGTTATATTATAATAGAGTTCTCCATCGACAATCGAGGATTTTACGCTTATAGAATGAAATATATTTCAGATCAATAGTGTTGAAAAGTTGACATGTCGAGAATTTTCTGAAGATAAAAATTACCAACTAAAGCCCAAATTACAAGAAACGTTCAATATTTAATTTCGCACTAAAATTTATAAAATCTGGCCACCCAGGCGAATTTCAAGGGACCACTGTATATTGTTAAAGGTCTGTTTATTATATGCGAAATATATATTATTATTAATTGCCAAAGATAATCATTAGATTCATATTTATAATATTTATTTGCAAGAAACAAGAGGTTGCAAGTTAAAGGTCCTATTTCCGAATATATCTATTCTTGAACACCATCATAAATTTAACGGCCAACCAATTAGGTAAGTTCAATTTAAAAACATGTAATTTTTTCGTGCATATTCGGGTTCTGCTCTTCAAAATAATTCAAATATTCTACCCCTTTCGAACATTCGTTCCAGAGTTATTCCCATTTAAAAACACTAGAATGACGGTTCAACCGATAAATTTCAAATAATCGTACTTAAAATTTTGATTATTTGAAATTTCTCTCTCGTAAATTAGGGGGAGGAGAGAAAAAATAAAAAGAAACGTATCAATATTTTTAGATTAAGATTACGAAAATATATTGAGAAGGGCACATTTTTTTTTAAACTACCTAATTCACATGGTTGTGCATGTGCATTCATATAATAGATATGTTTCGCAAAATTCTTAGTCAAGTAAGTAAGTACGTATGGTATGCTTCAGTGTATCACTAATGTTTTCTGATTTATGTATGACTATGGTGTATCCTTATTAAATGGTTACGTAGGACTTATTTATATTACACCTTACGAATTACTAAGGTAAAACATATCAATTTTAAATAAATGTCTTTATTTATATTTGGTATCTAGTAATTTATTACTAGATTGATGATAAATTAATACGAGCGGGAAAAACAGAAAAAAGGGGTTCGAGAGTAACAATCCGAGCAACATTAGCAGTCCGATGATAAGAATCCAGATAATCGAAGAGAGTGAAGTACGAGCCACGAACGAAGAGAGATTTAAATAAAAACTATAAAAGTAAAAACATAGGGAAAAAGTTAATAAAAATAAATTAAAACAATTAAAATTAGAATTGGGAAATGGAATGTACGAATTAATTGGCAAATAAGGACGAGAAATAAATTTGGATAAAATAAATATAAAAATTCGAAATTTCAATATACAATTTTTAATACAATTTAAATGGATGGTTTATCTCTTCAAAACTTAAGAATTTGCTACAGTTCACAAGGTTACATGGGGTGTTGTATCACTAAAGTGGTTAAGTTAGCATTTTCTTATCTTAACTTCACATTGAATACTATCGGACCGCAATCGGCCCGTATTCGGTTATTGGATATATATGCTCTAAGATATTTATAGAATATATAAACCGATGCTTGGAAGATCATGTGGTATATTCGCAGTCCTCATAGTAAATGTATAAAAATATTCTGTCTTCGCAGATAGCTCGTAAACCTTTTTGACAATAGAGCCGTTTTTTTCATCGCACTGTTTCGTTTATGTAGCAAAACACATGTGATTACAAGAACAAATTAACTGGAACAACATCCAGTCAGTAAATAACTTCTCATTAATTTTTTTGATATGGCAACATTGGTTCGTAGACAGACAGATAGACAAACCGTTGGAAAACGATATAAAGCCCCATATTTCTAAACCTTAATTATCTAAATATCTGGTTTGACAATTAATCTCAACGAGGAAGAAAATAGCGGGATGATTTTTAACTGTACAGTTAAAAGAAAAAAAACGCAATAAATATAATTATATTACATATTCTATTTCTATAAAATATACATTTATACATATCTCCAATGTTTTCAAACATTAAATATAAGTATATAATGTCAACAAATACTATATAAGTGATAGGTACATATGGTTCAATAACATAAACTATTATGGTTAAAGAATAAGATAAGAATAAGATTGTAGTATCTATTTCAAATCATTAGGGTTAATAATTAGATAATCTGATATAATAAAGTGACGGATGTCACACAGCTTAGTTTTTGCTTAATTTTTAGGGCCCAATTCACTAACTCCTTTAACGCTCCTTTATTTTAAATTAATATAATCACCAATTGATATTCGCTATTGTTTACAATTTTTTATGAAATAGCATGCGTTTAATTTAATTGAAAGACAACCAGAATTTTGAATACCATATGATGTGAATCTTTTACAGCTAAATCTCTTATAATTTTAAGAGATTATGATTAACCACATAAAGTAAAAGAATCTGAATCGGGCGATAAATCAGTAAAACTGATATGATTTATCCTATTATTAAGTTAATCAAGTAATACCTATTATAAATCGCTAATATATTCAGTGTATTCTGAATAAAACGATACTTTTATATATAAAGATATTCAGAAAATATACATGCATTTTAGAGTAAACATTCTAACTTCCGATATTTGGGGAACCGAAAGCGTCAAAGCGTCAAAATGGATATAATTTCATTTTATACTTTGTATTAATTATAATATAATAATTAATGTAAAAATAAATATAAATAATAATATAAATGAACATGAAATAGTATTATGTAGTTATCTATGTATATTACATATATATTTCAAAGATAATAAATTGAATTTTATATCAACCAATCAACCAATTCCTTTTTCAAATAGAATTTCTATAGATTAGGCATGGTCACGGACTTTGACGTATTGATAAACAACTGTTTTACAGAGAAAGTCGCATTGGGGGACCTCATTTAATTTTCAATTATAATGAAATTAAGTTGTCCATAGTGAGTTTTAACGTTATTATTTACCAATCGTTAGGTTATCTAATCTATCAAAGTTTGTAATTCTTGCCTTTGGATTAGATAGTCATATGAAAGTTCGAATTATATTGTAACTAGGAACAGAGATGGGCATTACACGTACTGGAGTAATTTTTTATTAAATAACCTGTAAATAATATATTAATTCTTAATTTTCATTAATCATTTGATATAGTGGCAAAAAATCAATTCATATTGTAGTCAGAAACATGAAGCATGATTGCTTTACATCAATATATTGATTGAATAAATAGTCAATAATAATAATAATTAATAAAATTACAATAATAAAAAAATAATAATAAGTAATAAAATGAAATAATAATTAATAAATAATTAATATAATAATCAAGTACTTGGTGCTAGTATGATAAATTTGCACTCTCAATTCGGCCAACGGATTGTATTAATTCTAATGCAGTATATGCATTTTCTGTAAAACTGTAATTTGTTTGTTAACACATCTTGTTCAGCTGTTTAAAACTATAAAAGTGGATGGTTTCAAAGTTATCCCTATTTACTTCCCCTTTTTTTAAAAAAAACCTCAAGTCTAGTCGTATGGTGGATGAACATATGAAGTAATTAGAGTACGTACAATTTACCATTTTAGAGCAAGGTGTTAAAGATAATTGCAAGAATCAAAACTGGGCTTTCAACATAATATTACTATTTCTATAGTACTTTTTCACATAAAATTTGGCTAATTTTACTGTTGGATTCTCTTTATATTGACAAGGGTTTCATCTAAAAGTTACCGCAAATAAATATTTACATAATTAGCGAAATAACTTAAAACTTATGTTTGTGAATCTATAAAGGCTACTAGATGCAATCGTTTTTTCTTATGACTAATTTAGGCAATTGTTATATCTATCCATAGGAGTACCAACTATTTGAATAGTTTAATTAGTTTGCGAGAACTAATTGGAATTGGCCCATCTCTGACTGTGCGAAAGAATTTGTTACTTATTTTGACTACTTACCAGTATAATGTGAACCGTTGAACATTATAGAATAAAGAAGAAACCCGTATTATAAATTGGACATAGTGTATCGACTTGATTCGGCGCGGTAAATAACAAAAGGTCAAGCAAAGTTCAAAGTTTATATCGTATTATTGACTTCGGTTCTTCGATTTCCGATTAAGATCATGACAGCTTACAGTAAATTAACACCAATCCATAGTACGTGTACTGATTTCGTACATCCATGGACGACCAGCTGTTCTGAGGCATCGACCGGAATACTGTTGCGTATATGCATCGGTAGTTCTCGTCTCTATTTAGCAGTTTATTTGGTAAAACAGATCATTACATTTCAAACATAATTTTCAATCTTTGAAAAGTCACATTCTGCTGTTTATATTCAACGGTTATAATCAATACAAAAACAGTTATTGATCTTTGCTTTAAGAAAACTTGGTTGGACCGATAGTATTCGCTTACCTCCTTATAGATAGATGCCTTTTATTCGGGTTAATTTCACTCGAGCAAGGACGAGAAATTGCAAATTTGATTTTTGGGTCATGACTTATTATCAACCAATCGATTTTGTGCAGAGATATCAACAAAATTCTTCCGAGTTTTTAAGAATGATTTCAATAACAGGTGATTTTCAAGGTGTTGATAAATATTTTCGATTGAAATTTAAAAATAACGTGGAATAGATGTGTTTAAATAAAGTAGAAAAACACATTTAAATTTTGTTGAAACTATTCAACAATTTTTGCACAAAATCGATCGGCTGGTCGCGCTAATGCACCGTATTTAATTTACTAGGTAAGCAATTACTGATTGGTCCGAGCAGAATATTATGTAATCACTAATCAGTCAATTTTAGCAATTAGATCTCGTCACTCAACCCTTGGTACATATACGCCATTAAATAATATTGATATCGCTGTGAATAAAGGATATTATTATTTTCCCACTTCTATCTCAAGAGAATCATTGAAGCAAATGCTTTGAGAGGTATAATCTAACGTGGTGTGATGAACTTGCAGCGGTAGATCTAATTTATAGTTCTCATTTATCTAATATTGATTTTTTGTTGTATAATTTAGTAATTTGACTTGCTTTTTTTGTTTCTGCCAGTTTTGTAAATTCATATTCGTGTACGTATATATTACAAACTTATAATTGTATATAATTGGATAGTCAGTTGGGCCCAGTTGGGCCATAAACGACTGTTGACTTAATAATAGTAATAACAATTTTTTGACGTCGTTGTCTTCGTGATTCTCTAAATGTATTTCATATAGTTTTTATTAAATTAACTAATCATGCTTTGAATACTCTAATGACTTTATTTAATTCTATTAACGACTAATTCTTAAATTTCTAGTTTTCTCTCTTAATGCGAGGCCGTATACCAACAGTCCGCGATTGGAAACGGACCATACAAAGTATCTGTCAATCAACAGCATTCCTATCAATGACCGGTTTCCTACATTGCCAGATCCTATGCATAATAGGTCGTTTTTGGGGCAGTTATAATTTCTGGACTGCATCATTTGTACCCGCCTTCCTAGCCAGCATATGTGCGATATTAATAGAACAACCATCGCGTCGTGGTCCACTTTGTATGTATGTGTTAAATGCCGCGACGGAAACTCTATTTCAAATGGCCACATATCGTGGAATCGTACAACCAGTACGTGGTGGCAAATTTATACTCTTCGGTATGAGCTCCGCCATTCTGTTGTACTACTTCCGGCAAGGTATCCATTTCCGGGGGAAAGATTCAATATTTGACGTAATCCGATTTGTCATTGGTGGAAGTGAAGAATTTCAAACAGACACACGGCCGCCTATAAATCAGACGATTGATCATCAGGAACGTTACGCAACACGAACACGATACGGTCAGAAATTACTCGAAGCATATTCAAGTATAATTAATTACATTCGTCATCAATTACCGGCTCATGATACGTGTCCACATTCCGATTGCAGTTGTCTGTATTACAGTTTAATAAGTGGATCCCGTTTATTTACAATCGGTGTGGGGATACGGTGTGCTCTAACCATCATACTACAAATTCCCCAAATCATCAGTCGTGGACCAGGACACATAATGAAAATGCTGTGCCGATTTGATACATTAAAATTGGGAATTTTTCTGGGTAGCTTTTCATCGCTATTCCGTATCGGTTCATGTGCAATGCGATGGATAACAGGACGTGATCATCCACTGTACGCATTACCAATAGGTTTGTTAACCAGTCTTTCATTTATCAGCTATCCGGACACAACCGTTGCCTTGTACGTAATGTGGAAATCCTTACAAATTACCTACAATGTTTGTGTGCAAAATTCATGGTTACCAAACGTACCACATTTTACATTCTTTTTATATTGTTTCTGTACGGCCGTACTATTTCATGCGGCCATATTAGAGCCAGTGAACTTAAGGCCAAGTTATTGGAAATTTTTGTATTCAATGACCGGCGGATGGTGAGATTATCAAATAGTCCCATGTTGGGATATGGATTCATATTGAACTATATTGAAATTCTCTTCTGTTTAGGGTTGCTGTTATAAATAGGACGGTTTTAAATGTTTACGGTACGCAATCGAGTAAGCAATTGGCTGAGATATTAAAGCGAACAAAAACTGACGGCCGGGCTTTAATTACTTTATAGAGATTAATTAATATTTTTTAATAAAAACTATTTTTCTGTGTTTTGTAAATTTTTTCTAGTTACAATTTTATTGTTAATAACTTAAAAACGTAAAAAGTTTTAAAAACGAGAACCAACAAACATATTATTTGTACGGTCTTGAAGCTGCATCATATCGGATGGTGACGTGAAGCCGGCGGTCTCCTGTATATAAGTTATTCTTATACGGAGACTCTTTGTGAATTGGAGGTATCGTCCAAAACAATACACATCCATTGATATTAATATGTAATTGGTCAACAGCAATGGATGAAATGATCAAAAATAAAGAAATAACAAATATTATCGAGCGCTAGAGTGACTACCTAGCCTCGTTAATAATCGAAATAAGTGACAGAAACTTCCATATGGAAGCGCCTATGCTCCCTAGAGAAGCAAAGCTAAAAGATGATTTTCCTACTTCAAATGAAACACAACGTGAAGAATAACGGTGAATTCCAACTCTGATTAAAGTTGATGTAAGTGTCAGCAATTTTTGGGTAAAGTTTGAGAAATCCCAAGGCTGGGCGAGATTGATTTCAGAAAAGTCCACAAATCCACGAGTTTATTCGATATTGGCCCTCGAATATGTAAGATTATGCCAATCAATATTGGTCAAAAGTTGATTTAATTCCAGCCGCTATTTTAAAATTAAATCCAGTTTTGGGTGTTTATGGAACCGCTTCGGCGATAATATAGAATAGTGATATGGATCAATTTTTCAAAGTCGGTAGTCATACTTGTTATTTTTGTTGTGAAAATGATTTAGTTCCTCCGTCTGATATATTTGACAGCTGCCATTTTATGCCCATGCTCTCAAATTTCAAAGTAGCATTGTCAGCTGCGAATGTGTGCAAAGTTTCGGAAATTTCCGTGAATTTAGACTTGAGAAAAAAAAATATTTTTAGGATGATCTATAAATAATTTAGGACCACCATGTATAATACTTTCAGCCTCATGAGTCTCCACTGATATATTTTGTAATAAGTTGGGAATTTGTTGTAGATTCATCTTCCAATATCGATTATTAATGATTACACTAAGGTACAAAATTTGAAAATAAAAAAATGGGACTGGACTGGGTGGTGTTTGTTAATTAGGGGTCGCTGATCATAATGCCATCATTAGTTTTTGTCCTACACGTCAAATTTTTGAGAAAATTGAGTAGGAAGATGACGATTTTTCAATGTATTTATACTCGCAATTCAATTATCTTTTCGATATAATTTTATCGATTTCGATTTCCATATAATACGCTACGAATTAATCGTGTTATCGGGAGCATACATGTGTATAAATGTATTTCTCAAATGAAATATGATTTAGTTCTTGTTTATAAATATGTTTGAATTCAATTAGAAAGTTTTTTTTTGAAAAAATTCACTTTTTGGAAACATTTTTTTGAAGTGAAACTTCTTTGCCGAGGGTAAACTAAAAATTGATGTAACGGAAGTTGGTTGGACGTTTGGCTTGCCAGCGTTTAGAATTATTTCTATACCGAAAATAAAGA
>JANTOP010047534.1:0-10022 GCA_027564815.1 Symmerus nobilis | reverse complement strand
ATTTGGAGTAATTGAGACTCCTTTTCCAACCAACCACCCAAGTGCATAAGCACTTGCCTTGCTTTGGACTTGGAGAACGAGCCTCCTTTTGAGACCTCATTAGAAATTCATTAGAATGACAAATATCATTTTATTGAGATGATACATTGTTGCAAGGATTGCAGGAGATTTCAGACGTTTTTATAGGCCTTCCAACATTTGTACGGCCCTCTCGCCGTACGTCTTTTAATCACATTCTGTAATAAACGTCTCGCAATGTGACCAGCCCAGCTCCACTTCAATTTTGTCATTAGTACTCCTAATGTAGATTTCTTAATCACTTTTTGGGTAACTTTTAACTTCTGTGCAGCTAGCTCTGTTAATTACATCGAGTAATTGTCCATTCGTTTGAATCTTTTGCCTTATCTCATTACAAAACTATGCCCTAAATATTTATAACGGCTTGGTTCAAGTTTCCATTTTAAATTATTAGGTTTTCGATATTAAGATGAGAGTTCTAGAATTTAGTTATACGTATCTTCTTCCCTGCTTCTTCCTCAGCATACTAAAAAAACGTGAAGAAGAATTACAAAAACGTCGTAAGCATGTCGACCATCTAATTAAATGGCATCAACGGTTAGATATTGAAGAGCAACGTGTCCAGGAACTGGAGGGACTACTAATGAGCTACACATCCAGAATCGAATTAAAAAATGAATCAAATAATGAAATTAAGTCGCGAAGAGATTTAAAGAAAATCAAAGACATCGACCGGAGTTTAAATGTCTTAGAAGAAATTAATACGTCCGGTACAACATGCTCAAATGATCCGACCGATGATTACGTTGAAACGTTAGGTTCAAATTTAAATAAGTTGTGGCGCCGGTTAACGGGGAACACGGATAAGAAGTATAGATCACAGGAAATGTATCGTCTATCGAAATCGGACTTGGAACAATTGTATGAATCGGCTAAATTAGAGGTGTTGAATCGTTTCAGTGGTAGGGGGGGAAAGGGTATCGATCAATTAGTTGGAGGTGAATCAGTTATAGAGCAATCGACTGAATATCCGAATGAAGAGAGTGATAATCGATCTGAAACGGTTGAAGAGAAACGGACAAATAATTCATCTGAAAGTACAACGAATGATATTGTTCCGAAATTGAATTTGGACGATTTGACTTCAGATACTTCGGAATCTCAACCATTTAACGGTAATCCAGATGATGGATGTTATTTTTCCGATAATTTAGTACAACCAGAGTCTGATAAAGAACATTTAAAGCTTCAACTTAATAATGGTTCGGATAAGACTAATTCAATAACGGACATTTTAACGGCCGACTTAACAATGATAGAAGATACCAGTTTTCCTACCGTAGACGTGACTATCGATAATCCAACAATCGTCATACCTACAGATACGGATTGCATGACACTGACTGATAACCACTTATCGCCAGATAATTCAATGGAATTTTCTGATAAGCAAAAATCTTATCAATCGGATATATTTGAAGTAGACGATGATAAGATTACCGAAACTGATCGTAATGTAAATAATAATGTAACTTACTACATCGATCCGGACTTATCGTCGAAGACAATAGACGATAATGATGTTGGAATGCCATCGACCGAACAGTTTGATAATGACACGGATTCGCAATCAATTGAAAGTGTCTCGTTACAATCATGTACGGAATTGGAACAACGATTAATCCATATTGGTGATAGTATGAATCGGATAAATGAATCAATTGAACGAGCGTCTATTATGGAACGATCAATGTCACCCGATCGGATACAATTATCCGGGGAAATTGAGGTAATTGGATTGGTTACAAATTTGAATGATGATGGGAAAGTAACGGATGAATGTAAGGAACCAACTACAACAACAACGACTGTGGAAGTAGTGACCACTCAACAAGATCATTCGAATCAAGTGTTATATGGAATTCAAAATAAAATGCCGGATATAATTAATGAAGCTGAAGTTATCCGGCGTCAACAAAAGATTCAACGGTTCGAAAGAGAGGTAAATTCATTACGACGCTGTAGACATTTATTTCATGAATTCTCTATTTTCTTTTAGATTCCTCATCCAGATGGTACCGATTCCCCTTACCCCTACAATATAATTCTTCGAGAGATTCCAAATAAACCACCACCACCATACGTGCCCCCAGCTCCCGGTAGTCCAATGACACAAATCTATCCATCCGATGATCGTATACAGGAGATAGTATTCCGTCGTACAAAGGAATTATATTTATCCGATGATCCGGATCAACAATCCCCATCAATTCTCGATGAAAATATAACAAACATCTACGAACGAATTATATTGGATGTATGCGAAGAATGTATGGCCGAGCTACGTGACGAATCAATTCAATTCGTAAATTACAGTCATTCGCTAGCATTATTCAATCCCCCAGATCGATTATTATCCATTCAAAATTTCATTCTACAGAAGATACGGAATCTCTTGCATATCGAATGGGATTTAAGTCGTCGATCCCGCTTATCGGCCGCTTCATTAGGTTGCAGCAAACGGAAATGTGACGTTGTCGATGAAATATTAATCATTGAGATGATCGAGAATGAAGCGAAATGGACGAATTTTGATTTGGAGGAGATGGAGATTTTGGAGAAAATGGGAGATGATTTAATGAATGAACCGGCTGATGAATACTTACAATATTGCCTTACTAACTTAAAACTGAAGCGGAATACTTAATTGTTAGATTTTTTTTTATAGTTAATATAGCTTAAGAGATTCTTTTTCGTAATATATTTTTGAAAATATGACCGTTATGTTATTAATCTCTAATTTTTAAGATAAATCGGATATTGATTTTATGTATTTAATTTAAAAGGGATTTAATTAAGATACATTTCTCAAATAGTTCATAAACCAATATTTATAAGATTGATTAGTCCTAATGAAATATTATCCACCGTCTGAAATGACTTGACGTAAAAATCGAACAAGATATTATACAGTACAAACAGATAGGGCTAGGGCTCTCAGAATTTTCAATATTAACCAAGTTCTCATTCAATTTCGACCAATAAAAAGTACTTTCAAACAAAATTAGAAGATATTCCTGTCATAGTTTGGAGCTACAACCAGTGGCCCTATTTATTGCGACCAACGAGAACAGGAAATTCCAATTGTCTTCTTCTGCAATATTGAGTTCATAGACAGACTTGGTCAAATACTTTTCAAAAAAAGTAATATATTTGAAACCTAAAATGCGAAATACTTGGGAAACGTATTTTAAGTATTTGAAATACTATTTCAAATACATATTAACAAGAAATCTGCATAATAATGATTTTAAATTGCACAATCGTGCAAAAGCTATGATTCTGGTTGATAAAAAGGCATATTCTCAAAATGTTAATTTTTTCGCAAAAAACATGAGCAATGCACGTCCTCCTTTTGGCCCATTTTTGAAAAATTCATCTAGCAGCCTGAAATTTTGTGAAGATATTCTCTATAATGATTGGAAATAAGTCTGAAACACTTTACCAATGATTAATTTGTGAAAATCATGATTAGTTGTGGTAATTCGGAGCTTTGTGACATTCTGTAGGAAAGAACTATGTAATTTCATTATTTCTTCAGGTAGAATTCTGAAATTTGACATATACACTCTTAAAGAATGTACAATTCAATATATATACATTCCTAATACGGTAATACGAATTAATCAACTGTTGACAAATGGAGAACGATTTTCTCCTCGATAGGACGTCAGATCTTTCTCGGTTTTCGTATGGAATGGTTCTCCAACGGGTTAGTTTTTCTTTTTTGGCAGATACAATACAATGAACACGTTTCTCCAGCGGCTGCCACGAAATTTAATTGCTTTATTTCAGTTTAAATTCCAAATTGTGTTTCCTTTTTAAAGGATCCCTTGAAATACGCCGTACTTGAGTTACGCGGTAAAAAATTGCGGCATCCTCAAGTTACGCGGTTTTCGTTCAATTTATAAAATGAACGACTCCTCTCGATTTTGATAAAAGTCTCGATACGTATTTTTTTATTCCGCCTTGCGATTTACAGTTACGAATACAGGGTAACTTAAAATGTCGCATCTTTCCTAAAATAATAGGATCTCCTTCTTGGTACAACGCTGATATCTTCTAAACGACTCATTCAATTTTCTTGTGTCATATATCTAATGAACGGTAGTGAATGGAGCATTTTGAAAGTGATATTAAAAATATTTGAAAAAAATTCTTAATAAAAAAAGGCGGTTTTTAAATTTTTTCGAATTTCAAATCTCTCATAGATAGCGATACCTCACCAAAAAATACTTTTTTTCAAACCTCTAATCTTAATATATCATATCAATTTACGATTTCGCTTCTCTAACGTATTTCATATTTCATTGTTTAATAAAATGTTTATTGAAGATTTCTAGATTTAGATTTTCTTGCCTATCTATATTCTTGAAACTAATACTAGATAACAAAAATTGTTTGCGAGGAAACTAAATAATTTTCACACTTGGAACGAAACCTTCTCTTTTGTATGAATTTCTAACTTGAAGTTACGCGGTTTCCAGTTACGTGGAACCAACTAACCGCATAAGTCGTGGGACACCTGTATAATGAAGTTTAAAATTTGGATGTCTACATTACCAAGATTGTTATTACGTTACTTATGTGTAATAGTAGAGGAGCCGACGATGCGTGTCAGATATTCAGAGGGGATGTTAAGTGAACCCACACGAAGCTTCCATTCCAAAAACTGACGATTCGGATGTGACGCTAGGGCGTGGCGGCTTTTTGAATTTTTTTTGCGTCACACACCCGAATCGTCAGTTTTTTGAATGGGAGCTTTGTTGGGGTTTACTTAACATCCCCCTCTGACTATCTGACGCGCTCGAGAAAAGAAAGTCCAACTTTCGATTTTTTTTTAATTTTCAAAAGGCCGCCACGGCCTTGCTTCACATCCGAATCGTCAATATTTTGAATGGGAGCTTCGTTTGGGCTCACTTAACATCCCCTCTTAATATCTGACGCGCTCGAGTAAATCCAAAAAATACCCGCTTGGGCTCCGCTACTATAATCGATAATTAATATTTATATCAAATTTTGATAGTTTTATGTCAAAATCCAACACCTGTCAAATAAATAAAACATTGCGTTTGCAAAAGTATCTCTCTCGATGTTGCAGTTCCCATTAAATTGCATCGTTACTATTTTCAGTGCGTCTATGATATACAGTTCCGCTCAAGAAACGCTCGTGTTCCCGAGCAACAATTTTAGGTCGAAAGTCGTCCAGCAGACTATCTTCAAAAGAGATTGCCCGTTTTGGAAAATGACTTTGACTTTAAAAATATACGAGTCCGATGGACGGTTTATCAATCGTTTTTAATTTTCATTTCGCAAATTTCATAGCGCTAACATCTACAACTATCAGGAAAGTATTCAGTTAAAAAAGTGTATTACTCGGTCAGTAAAACGTTAATCATCATAGTAAATGGCCAGTCAATTTATTGGTGATTTAGTGTGGTTAAAATAAGAAATCGCGGGATTCGAACTCTACTATGCGAGATAACGAAATTCCAATCTTCACTGACTAATCTAAAACGAATGACGGTTTACTCGGAAATGCTGCAGATTCAAGAGTCATATAGGCTAATGGATTCCTAAAGTGTTCCCAAACGGAAATCCTCGCAATAAAGAAAGCGGCAGAGCTGTTGAAAAGTTAAGAACTCAGAACACAACCTCATACCAGGAATATACTTTACGTAGATAGCCAAGCGGCGATCACGGCCATGGCCTCAAAACAGTGGGGTCTAGACTTGCTAATGACTGCCGACTTGCTTTTAAAGACATAAAGCCCGGGAAAGTATATATGTATGTGCTGGATCACTGGACACAATGACAACGAAAAGGCAGATGAACTTGCTAGACTGGGATCACCTATAAGCAAAGACCTAGCTAACCCAAATGTAAAAATCCCACTACAGCTAGTTCTATAA
Organism: Symmerus nobilis; assembly: GCA_027564815.1. Classification (NCBI taxonomy): domain Eukaryota; kingdom Metazoa; phylum Arthropoda; class Insecta; order Diptera; family Mycetophilidae; genus Symmerus; species Symmerus nobilis. The sequence continues at coordinate 4,032 of JANTOP010047534.1, read as the reverse complement.
AACCTGGTGGACTTAGCCATAGATCTCGCCAGCGCAACATGGATAACTATGGACGATTGCGTTATCTCTAGGCAACTATGACCTGAACTGAACATGAAACACACTTCCTCTATCCTGAAGCTAAACAGATCGGCGATCAGACTATAAGTCACTGTATCATTGGTATCATGGCTAACAGATACGATGTTTTGACAAATGATTTCTGTCGCAACTGTGGGGATGAGGAGGATCTAGAAAGTGTGTAATGGTTATTAAATGTTTTTAATGTTCAATTAAAAAGAGTAACATATTTCGTATTGATAATATAATTATAATCTGGCATATCCAGCTTTACTTACTGACTAAAAATTACAATTAATTTAAACTTAAATCTACCTAATTAAGGAACAATAGCAATTAATTAAATATAAGAGAGGGCATTTAGTCTACAAGTACCACCACACGTCCAAAACACCTCCTCTGCGAATGTTCGGCCCGATAACAACTACGTCTCTCAACCGTTGGGTATCTGCAGAGAACTTGACGACTTTGACGGCTTTGACATTTGAATTTGCTGCTTCTTTGGTTCCAAAAATTTGACATTTTTACGTTAAAAATTTTGAAGGCCAAACACAGGATATACTTCATGATTTTGAATTTCAAATGTCTGATTGAATTTTCCCATTTACCAAACTATGCCCTTGATATTCATAACTCGTAATTAGCTCAATGAATGATCCATCTATCATAGACAATTGCATAAAATAATGAAGGGCTTTCAAATGACATCACTTAATTATGCCCATAATTTATCATATTTCAAGTCAGAAAGCACGGGTACTTTTTGATCATACCTGTACGAAAAGATGTACTAACTTTTTTCCAATACGGAACATTGTGTATCGAAATGTCAAATCGCCGTTGTTTTGTTTTGATTTTTATATTTTCGCTTGTGCAAATTTCATTTTAATTTTGTTTTTCAACAAATTCAATATAAAACGAAGAATGAATACAACAAATCGTGATGTTTTTTCAAAAATTATTCCAAATATAAAATTATCGACGGTTTTTGATGCTGACGGCAAGGAAATTCAAGTAAACCACCAATTTTGTATCCAGAATTTCAGACAGACCACCCAGCATCATCCAAATTTTGAATCTCTTTCAGGTTGAAAATCGAGAAGATGAAGAACAAAATTCGAAACAACAGGAAATCTATGATATTCTTGTCGCAGCCGGTTACTTTCGGGCTCGAATTAGAGGTTTGTCCGCTTTCGATAAAATAGTGGGTGGAATGACATGGTGTATTGGAGCTTGCGATTACGATGTCGATGTGGATTTATTGTTTCATGAAAACCTTTCCATTGGACAGAAAATGTAATGTAATTAAATGTCAATTAACTAATTAACTGATTACCGTTATTTTCTAGAGCACTTACTGAGAAGATTGTAATTGTTCTACCGAAAATGAAGTGTCCGTATCTCATTGAACCGCATCAAATACAGGGATTAGATTTTATTCATATATTTCCCGTGATACAATGGCTGGTTAAACGATCGGTTAGTTTAATAAATCCTTCTATTCCGCTTAACATTTAAATTTGCCGTTTGAAAAGGTTGAAAATCGTGCTAGAAAAGCGGAACGATTGAAAATATTCGCCTTAGGACAATTTCATAATCATTTTTCAATCAAATCCGATCGGGATAATAAGGAAAGGTTTCTAATAGCCGCAGAAAATATCAGGGAAATCGAGGTATATTTTCCAGATTGTTATTTGGGGAATCAATTTAAAATGATTCAGTTTTTTTTTCTAGAATTCATACGGACCGGTTCGGCAATACAAAAGGAAAGCGGAAAGTTTACCGGAAGATGATGTGACTAGAGTTCGGATGACTTTACTGGAATACGGTGATAAGAATATATCGAGTAAACCGAGTGGTAGTACGGTAACGTCTGGGACGTCTACCAGTGAAAAGCAGTCACAGGGTGATGACGTTACAATTGAAGAGGTTCTCTTCCTACCTTTCATTCTTATCACCTTTCATCGCAATTAAAATTCTTTCAGGTCGATGTCGATCAATTGCTTAAAAAACTTTACGTTGCTCATGAGGTAATTAGGAACTTAACTTCTAAAAAACTATTTTACGAAATTTGTATTTTTAAGGATTTCCAAACACCGCGAGAACTAACGGATGCGGAACGAAAAGCGGCTGATAAATATTACGCCGAATTAAAATCGGAAATGTCGATCGATGCAAAACAATTATCTGAACAGAGTCAAATAAAAGCTTTAACGGCCACCAAGTTGGCAATGGAACGTAAACTGCAAACAATACGACAGGATAATCAATTGTTAACCAAACAAGTAAAGGATGAAACGGATGGTTTAAATCGAATCAGCGACGAAAGAAAGGAATTGGAACAGGAAATAAAACGATTGGACGCTTCAATAAATACGAAAGGAGATAAAAAGTATTTAAATCTAATCATTAATTATTTTGATTGGATTTCATCAATTTCCTTTCAGATTGTTGGATAAAATTCAAAATCTCGTCCTAAAAAATGAGGAATTGAAACAACAGGAAGTTGCGTTTAAAGAGAAATGTCGAGAGGAGATGGTTAAATTACAGGAACAAATTCAGTACGTTTCGATTCATTAAATCCTTTGATAAATTTCATAAAACCTCTTTCAACAGACATGCCGAAACTCCAGCTCCAGAAAATGATTTACAAGAGCTAAAGGAAACGCTGAAAACAGAACAGGAACGTGTTAAAATATTACGGTTACAGTTGGCGAAGAAGAATCGTGGTGTCGTTTCAATTCAACGGCAATTAGATAATATTCCCGATCGAATTGAATTGTCCCAATATCAACGACGATTCATTGAGCTTTACAATCAAGTTAGCGCTAAGCATCGGGAAACAAAACATTACTTTACAAATTATAATACGCTGGATGATACGAAATTGTATTTGAGCAAGGAGTTGTCTTTGTTGAATTCAATTTATGATAATTATCATGCGTAAGTTTTATAACTCAGTTTCATTTGATTTCTCAGCTGAATTTTTGCCATAGACCTCTCAGTTTGGCTTTATAATAAGCGTGTAAAAAGTCATCGATATCGTGTATGGTAAAAAAGTTATTCAGACTCGAAGGTTATTTAAACGAAAATTTATGTTTAATCCAGTCTGTCGTAAAACATTTAATATTGTGGAACCTCATCAATTTATAATGACCCTGAAGTTATCTGTGTCTACGCAATGGAATGTTTAGCACATCCGTAGCGTCCTTTATTTAAGTCGTACGAAGGTCCATGGGGGTTCATTGTCTCTCGAAAAATTAAAGTTTTTGCAAAAAGCAAGATCCGAATGGCGTCCTTATTCGAACTTTCGAACCTTCACTATAGACTATTGTGCGTGTATGTACATCGTCGAGTCTGCCGAACATTTGAAAACGACGTATGTGCTATGTGAGGTTGGAATAATTATACTCACACGTGAGCTGGAAAACACCACTCCTGAATACTACGATAGTCTAAAAGCGAGTTGGCGATAGTCTAAATCCGCTATCCTTATTCCTTTTAACACGAGTGAGGAAGGAGGTGCACAAAATCAGGGTTCTAGCCTACACTGGGTACTACTCTATATGTCGATATCTCAATTAGAAGTGTTTACATTCTTGACCCCAGCCCAATCTCGAAACCAGGTATTGCCAAGCGTTTTTTGAAATCCTTTTTAAACTGCTATGACATGGTTTTCAAATCCTGCACTAAATGGACCTTACAAAGATCAGAATATCCGCGTCAAAACGACGGATCCAATTGCAGAATCTTCGTAATACACTATTTTCGAGAGGTTCTAACTGGCCGCGTTTGTAAAATTGCTACTGTCGATCCGAATAAACTGCGAGGAAAAGTGTTGCAGAAGGAATGTATCAGCAAATCGTTAAACATCTATGGGCGATGCCAAGTACCTATCATCATCATCATCTATACCTTTCACTCCTCGAGGGAGTATAGGTGCTTCCATATGGAAGTTTCTTTGACTTGTTA
>JANTOP010047523.1:0-10023 GCA_027564815.1 Symmerus nobilis | reverse complement strand
TGTTTAAAAAAATGGAATGTTTTAATTATTCAAAATTGGATATTTTTATTTCAAAGAATGCGACATTTCTATTAAAAAATTGGAATAATTCAATACTTTAAAAATGTTTATATTTTTAGTTAATAATATGGGATATTTTTATTTTAAAAAAATTGAGAAATTTTTGGTTTTTAAAAATAAGAGATGAGAAATTTTGTAATTTAAAAATAAAACTGAGATATTTTTATTTTAAAATATGGGATATTTTTGTTTAAAAAAATGGGATATTTTAATTATTAAAAATTGGATATTTTTATTTCAAAGAATGCGACATTTCTATTAAAAAATTGGAATAATTATACTTTTGAAATGTTTATATTTTTTTTTATAGTATGGGATATTTTTAATTTAAAAAATTGAGAAATTTTTGGTTTTTAAAAATTGGAGATAGGAAATTTTGTAATTTAAAAATAAAACTGGGATATTTTTATTTTAAAATATGGGATATTTTTATTTTTAAGAAATGGGATTTTTTAAGTTTTAAAAAACGGGACATTTTTATTTTTAAAAGGATGTTTTATTTAATAGGATTATTTGGTAATAAAATAAGACTACAAAAAAATTAAATTCAGTACATCCAGAGTGTGCTTGATCCAAATATGGTTTCGGGGATACTCAGAAAGATTCAGAACAAGATATGTTCTGAATAATTCTAAATAATAAGTTGTTAGGGGAGTGATCAAATGGCCAACAGCTTAACTCACAAGTCCATAAATAACTATGCGCTTTCAAGACCCTACTTTCAGTTGCTTGAAAAAAATAATCATTTTCCAGTATATCTATTCGTTAACCGCGAAATCAATTTATAATTTCAATTTTATATTAAGAAAAGTTTGCTCAAATTTGAGCTGATTAGCTCTAAATCTAAACTCAGGACTTCGATTTTACTCAGGATTTACTCAGGATTTCACGGTTTTACGATAAGATATTAATTACACCATTTATAAGCTTACCTTAAAAAAATTGATTATTTCCCGGTATATCTATTTGCTAACCAAATTCCAAATTTTTTAAGTCTTACCAATTTTGCAGAACCTTGTTTCTTAGATGAGCTAATTAAAAACCAATTTCAAAGGTTTTTCGATAAAAAATTAATTAATTAAATTACTAGCTCAGTTTATAAAAATTGATTATATTCTGGTTTAATCGCGACCTCATTTTTTGAATTAAAAATTTTATTAAAGAAAGTTTGCCTAATTTTGCTGAACCTATTTTTTGTGGACAGCTGATTAGCTAAATTCAAATTTCAGATGAATAATATGAATAAATAAAATCTTACTTGAACTCAATTGCGAGTTTTTCTTAGAGAATATGATTATTTCCTGGTATATCTTTGAATATTGTCGAGTTCAAATTTTCAATTCATAATTTTATTGAGAAAGATTTTCCCAATTTGGCTAAATATATTTTTCCTGGATAGTCGATGAGCTAAATTAAAATTAATTAATTTCTGGGTTTCAAAATAAATAATTATTTAAGTCAAAGTAGAATAGGTTCGCAATCTTTTTCCAAATTTTGTAAGAATTTTTCGAAATTAGAAATTCAACTAATAAAATCGGGAAAAAATTACACTTGAAGTTAGCCAGATAGATTCCCCAGTTCCGTTTTCTGCCAAAATAGGTACGTCATCCGAGAATCTGCGGGATTACCGCAGATTGGATGGTTGGAAAGCGATATCGATAAAAATTTCATATGCTTGTATCCAGTGAAATGTACTTACGTTTTTCAAAAATCATTCCCCAGAATTGAAATTCAGTGAATAGGTTAGGTAATTTTCGTCAATGGGACATTTGTTTCTCAAACAAAATCCATTATGGCACAAAGATGATTGATAAGGAAATTATCGGGATAACTAATTTTTCAGGTTAAGTTTACTAAAAACAATTTTACTTAATCTGAGATATTATTTTAAATTCTTATTCCGGAATTTAAATATTTATCTCAATTATTACGAAATTATTTCGACCTTTTCTGACTTTTAACGCCTCCTAATCTCCGGTTTTAAGAAATTTTAAAGCATAATTTAATTAATCGATGTTCGTAAAATTCTGAACATTTTCCACATTTGCACCAAAAATATCAAAAGCTCATTGAAAGCTTTAAGCTTCGAACCTAACTTTTACGTTTTAAAATCGATTTTCAGTCCATTTAATAAAATTTTAAGTTCTCCAAAAACAATCTCGAAAGCTCAATGAAAGCTTTACATTAAAATGTAATTTTACATAATTTGGTATCCAATTTTTATCCGTTACATTATATTAAAATGAAATACGCAATTTTCGCAAAAAGCTTTCCTTAACTATGAAAAGCTTTAAGAAAGCTCCAAGTTTCGAACCGAATTTTTTACGTATAGAAATACATTGTTCCAATCCATTTAACGAAATGTCAAATTTCCCTAAAGAAATCTTCAAAAATCTCGAAAGCTCACTGAAAGCTTAATAATAAAATGTAAATTTTTCATATTTTGGAACCTAATTCTTGAATTATGAAATGTTCGCAAAAAGCTTGCCTTAACTATTAAAAGCTCAAAAAAAGCTCTAAGATGCAAACCGAATTTTTTACGTTTTAAATTTTGTCTTCTACCCAGTTAACGGTTCTTTAATGAAAATTCAAATTTTCTCAAAAAAAACTTCAAAAGTCTCAAAAAAAGCTTATCGAAAGCCCGTTAAAAAGAGAGAGATAGAGAAGAAAATGTGACACTTGAACTTCAACTAACTAATCCTAACCCCCCCCCCCCCCTCAATATAAAATCAATATAGTTCAGTTACAATTCTTTGTTAATAAATTTAGGGGTACCGGAATGTAATCAATTATTTTTAAGAAAATCAAAATTTTAAAATTGCAGTGATAGATTTCCAGAACCAGCTTTATCATTCATATTTTCGTTCACTTGGATGAGTATAAGCTACTGTATAGGCAGTCAAACACCAACTATCTCTTAACCCAAAACCAAGACTTCTGAAGAAGCCTGTTGATCAATTGGCTGTACTATCTGTAACGAACCGAACATCTGGCTTGAACCAAGCTGGAATTCACGCAGTATTTATGGCTATTGTAGGAGCTATAGGATAGGCCAATAGGATAGCTATTCAATCAGCAAACTTAATTAGTTCTAACCTTCAATGTATCAGATATCCTGTGCTGCGATTGGAGTTAAAATTACAGATACCACGTGAACCATACTTCATATTTAATGGGATAGTCCCCATTTAGTAGGGATAGATATTAACCACTTAATTATTTCTATGTTCTTTACTGTATCATATTTGGGTCATTAACCAGCCCATTCAATAATTTTTTTAGGTATTAACCCACTGCGGAAACCAGTTTAGTGATTGACGGTTCTAGATAAATCTATTTTTGCAACATCAATAAATAGCTGTAATATTGATTGCTAGGATTAGAATATAAAGCAGTATTAAGCTGTTACTAAATTGTATTCCTAAACAATATTAAAAAAATATATACAGTACAGCTCAGCACTGCTTCCAATTATAGAATTAGAACCAGAGACAATAAAAAAATACGATAAAAAATAAAATTCCGAACCATCTTAACCTACTAATGTCAATGGGGTTAATATAACACGAGACAATTTTCATTAAAAATAATTCTCAACAGCAGAGTTGGGTCTTGTGCAATATCTTTTAAGAGATAATATTTAATTAAAATTATGAATAATATTTCATTAAATAAACAAAAAAAAAATGTTTTAAATAAATATTAATAACCACAGAATTAAAATGTTAGATGTAAGATTGATCATAAGACTTTATAATAAAATGTTAACCAAGGTTAACGATACTTTTTTTTTATTCATTTTAATTTACGTCCGTCGAGTAGGAACTAGAGGTAAATTAATTTTTTTTTTTATTAAATAATTTTTCTTGAAAATTATCTTATTAATAGAACTAGAGAAAAACCACTTTTATAATAGAAACTGTTGTAAGGAAAAAATAATAATTAAAAATATTTAATATGCCGGAGACGTTGTATTACCAGAAATGCGCTCTTAGAGCATTATTGAATGCGCTGTACGCTGCTAATACCACCTACCACTCAATACAGACGTATGGATCGGTTTATAAGGAAGGCGTACGTGCCGTATTGTAAAACCATATGATCAATGCGAATACAATTTGTAGAAATATAATTGTTTCTTGTCTATGACATGGTGATTCAGAGATGGAGATTTTTTACAGATAATTTATTTGGTTTAGAGGGAAAGTGGTCCCAAATCGACCGGCCGTACCATACCAATCCCCCAATGTTTCTCGTAGATGGCACTGCCGGCCGAATCGTTCAATTAATTCAAAGCTTATCGAAACTATTTAAAGCTCAAAATAAATTTCAAGTATCGAATTTAATTTCTTACGTTTTACAATGGACTTTCCGTCCACTTAACGAAATTTCAAATTTTTCAAAAAAAAAGCTTTACAAATCTCAAAAGCTTATTGAAAGATTAAAATTAAAATTTCAATTCACATAACTTCGAATGTAATTTTTATCCTCTTCATAAAATTTAAATGAAATATGAAGTTCTTGCAAAAAGCTTTCCTTAGCTTTTGAAAGCTTAAAGAAAGTTCAAAGTTACAAATCGAAATTTTTATATTTTAAAATCTATTTTCTGTCTAGTTCTCGAAATTTCAAATTTTCCTAAAAAAAGCTTCAAAAATCTCGAAAGCTCAGTGAAAGCTAAAAATGAAAATTCCAATTCGTGTAATTTCGAATCTAATTTGTATCCGATTCATAAAATTTAAATGAAAAATGAAATTTTTACAAAAAGCTTTCCTTAACATTTGAAAGCTTAATGAAAGCTCAAAGTTACGAATCGAAATTTTTACATTTTAAAATCCATTTTCTGTCTAGTTCTCGAAATTTCAAATTTTCCTGAAAAAAGCTTCAAAAATCTCGAAAGCTCAGTGACAGCTTAAAATGAAAATTTCATTTTATTTAATTTGGATTCTAATTTTTATCCGATTAATAAAATTTAAATGAAATATGAAATTTTTAGAGAAAGCTTTCTTAACATTTAAAAGCTCAAAGAAAGCTCGAAGTTACGAATCGAAATATTTATATTTTAAAATCCATTTTCTGTTAAGTTCGCGAAATTTCAAATTTTTCTAAAAAAAACTTTCAAAAATCTCGAAGGCTCATTGAAAGCTAAAAATTGAAATTTTATTTCTTATAAAATATGAAATAATAAGAATATGAAAATATATTCATCATAAAATTTAAATGAATGATGGCCGACTTGGAATGGTTACGTAGTTTTAATGTCCTCACACCAAAAATCATCGCTAAGAAAACCCGAGGCAGGGATCTTATCCATAACCAGTATTCAATCCAACGAATGTTGCTGCTTTTTTGGCGAATTATTTTTCAGTAATCAGATATTTACAACGTCGATGAAACGGGCGTGCCTACAGTACACAAAACAGTCGGCGTAATCTCACGTAGTGGCCAGAAACCAATCGGACAAATAAATTCTGCTGAGCGCGGAAATTTAGTGCCACTCGTTCAAGCTGTATCGAAAAACTGGAATGCACGCACCGTCATATTTTGTTTTTCCGCGCGCACGTTTCCAAGCGGACCGTTAGGCAGCAATGGAACTCATGTTTCTTCCTTCCCTCCTCATTGCTCCCATCACCTTCAGCCACTTGACGTCAGCGTATTTGGTCCATTGAAAGCAATTTGAAACATTCATGCGTATGAATCTGGGGCACAGCGTGCAAATATTTAACATTCCGGGGATGGTCTCATGTGCATTGGAGCTTGCCGCAAATGAGATCAACATAAAATCCGACTTTGGAGCCACGGGAATATGGCGAAGGACTCGGAGAGAAAAACAACAAGAAGAAAACATGTCCCTTTCGCCTTTCCCGAAGGCTCCGCCGCGCTGTCTGAAAAAGAGGAAAGGTCGAAAGCCATGCCGAACAGCGAACAACTACAGAAAGGAGAAGCAGCAAGATGGAAAAAAGCGACAACCACAACAGAAAAAAATTAAAAAACAAATGTCCGTGAACGCCCTCAATAAAACTAAACATTTTTATAAACTTAAAATTTTTATTTTATTCATTAAATTTTATTTCTTCCATAATAAATATATATAAATTTCACTAACAAAAAAAATTTCACTCAAAAATTTCACTCAAAACAATTGCACTCAAAAATTACAGAATCATCCTGTGCCGTAAGTAAATAAAAATAAATTTCACTCAAAAAAAATTTCACTCAAAATATTTCACTCAAAAATACCAGAATCACCCTGTACAATAAATAAACTATTGTCTATTGTTTCATGTAATAAAAAAAAAGATATCTTGTTCACCGCGAGATTAAATAATAAAAGATTTCCGAGCGTAAGGTAAAAATGCATTATGAATGTCTTATCTGTGTTTGTGCAAACCAATATTCACAAATACAAATCGGCTCGGCCAAACACAACCAAACCGTTTAATGAAACAATAAATCCATTGATTTTTTCACTTCAGACAAATGAAAGAGAGAGTGAATTCCATATAAAATCAACAAACCAAAACAATTGCAAATCATTAACTGTTCGCTGTTTGAGCTAATCGCATTTATTTTTTTTATTTTTTTTTTAAATATTATTAAAAGAGAAAAAATAAATTTTTAATTTAAGTTAATTTAATTAATTAATTTCCCTTTAATTAATCCACCTCCGTGCAATATTTATTTTTATTAAAAATGAAATTCGTAAGTGTCAAATGGTTTTTTTTTATATATTCTCCTCACATCATTCAAATTACCATTTTTCATTGTTTCGAAATTTTATTGGATCGATTTCAATTAATTTCTTAATTTGATTAAAATTAAGTGTTACCATTGTATTAAGAAAAAAAATTACAAATTAATGGAAATCTTGACACGTGTTGTGTGAAAATTAACAAATAATCGGAAAGTGTCAAAAGAAAATATTTAAATTGTGTGATGAAAATAATAAATTTAAATGAAAAGATAATTGAAATAACGAAACTGATATCTTCAATTTTAAGTGTTTTTGTTTTATTTATTAAAAAAATTAAATTTAATATAACAAAAAATAATAATAATAATTTTAATAACAAAATAAATAAAACCAGTTTTTAATTCTTTTTAATTTTTATGTAATTTTATAGCAGAAAAAAAATGAAGGTTAAATTTAATTTAATCATTTCATTTTAAACGAAGTTGGATTATAAATTACAAATCTTATCATTATCTGTCTCTATTGTAACCATAATCATCCTGCGGTGATGATTAATCATAAATGGAATTTTTAAAACAACGAAAATGAATGATTGATTAAATAAAATTACCGTTGGATAATCATTTTTAATTGGATTTTTATTAAAATATCTCTCAGACTTTATATAAATTAAATTAAATATTTAATTAAAAAAAATTAATGAAAATTATATTTTTTCAAATTAAATAATTTGGGTTCCTCGCTTAAATATTTTGTGTATTTTTAGAATAAAAATATTCTAACTTTTCCCCCTAATTTATTCCAAACATTCAATCTTTGGGTTCCTCGTCTAAATCTATTGAATATTTTTATTTAAAATTAAAATTGAATTTTTGTTAATTAGTTAATTAATTAATTAATTTTAATTGGGGATTTGTTTTGGGAAATATTTTTATTGTCGAGATATTTTTAATGAGAAATTCTTCTTTTATTTCATTTTTGTCAAGAATTTCAGATAAAACAATTTCTCGCTGAATTAATCGGAAGAATTCCACGGCATAATTTCATGTGGAAAACAATATAAAATTAGGACGAATATTTTTAACGAGATAAATTATGTAGGGAATTTGCCGGGACATTTTGAGACATCCCCTCAATATCCATACATCTCTGTACTCGACTATTTTCGGACTTTTGTCACTTCTTTTAACTATTTACGATTTTTAAAAAACTTTAAATGGTATTTACTTGCCTTCCCTGATTTTCTCGATTTTTTTTTATTCTGGAGACTGTTTCCTACATTTCTCTTTCCCCGAGTATTTTTGGATTATCCTGAATTTATCGATTGTTTATGACATTTTGGCGACTACTCTGTTCTTAGCGGTTTTATTCCAATATTTTCTTATCACTTTTTCAGCTTCTTGATCCCTTTGCTTATTCTCAACGTTTCCCTAATTATTCTGGACCTAATTATTCTCGAAAATCTAACATTTCCTCGGACCATATCTACACATTTTTCTAGCATTTCGGTCATATAAGCGATGACTCACTCTTCTTGGGCACCGATAATTTCTATTCATAATTCTGATTTGCGAGAACCAGAGCGCAATTTAGTCTTTCCGTCAAATTCTGAAAAGCATCGTGAACCTCGGACCACCAATTAAATTTTTCCTAACGTCTAACGTCCCAGGATAGACTTTGTTGTTGGTCAATAAAGGATGGGTTCCATTTTTGGAATTATCCGGCCGAATACCCTCATCGATAATAAGATATCCAAAGTAACTCAATTTCTTAAGGCAAAATATGAACTTCACGGTCAGATTGGCTTCCTTCAAGCGACTTCAACAATTTGTTTTAATATTTTGCGATGCTGGTCGAAGTTTCAATGGCAAAAATTACACCGTTCAGATATGCGAAAGCATACAGCATTCGCTTAAACTGGTAAAACCCCCACCTATTGCGAATGCTGTTATCGGACGGGAATCCAGACTTATGAAATCTTAGATATGAGCTTTTCTTCTTCCGGTTATATTATAAATTACATAAGAAGCACTGAACCACAACTGTGGAGTTCAGGTTCAGTTTTGGTTTAGTAAAATTTTTCTAGTAAATTTTTGTTAACAGTAAAATTTGTCTAGTCAAATTTTGTTTAGTCTAATTTTCTAGTAAAATTGTATTCATTAAAATTTGTCTAGTCATATTTTATTCAGGGAAATTTTTCTAATAAAATTTGGTTTAGTAAAATTTGTCTAATACATTTTTTAAGTCAAATTTACTAGTAAAATTGGTTGTCCTTTTTTGCAGTTAAATTTTTTAGGTTAAATTTTCTAGTAAAATTTTGTTCAGTTAAATTTTCTAGTAAAATTTTGTTCAGTTAAATTTTTCCAGTAAAATTTGGTTTAGTAAAAATCACCTAGTAAGTTTTTTAGTCAAATTTTCTGGTACAATTTTTTAGTTAAATTTTTTTTCAGGAAAACTTTTCTAGTAAATTTTTTTTAGTTAGATTTTCTAGTAAAATTTTCTAGTAAAATTTTATGCAATAAACTAGGGAAATTTTCTAATAAAATTTGGTTTAGTAAAATATGTCTAGTAAATTTTTAAGTAAAATTTACCAGTAAAATTTTATATACTTAAATTTTCTAGAAAATTTTATTTAGTAAAATTTTGTTCAGTTAAATTTGTCCAGTAAAATTTGGTTTAGTAAAAATCATCTAGTAAGTTTTTTAGTCAAATTTCCTAGTACACTTTTTAAATTAAAGTTCTCTAGTAAATTTTTGTTCAGTAAAATTTGACTAGTAAATTTTTTTTAGTTAAATTTTCTAGTCAAATGTTTTTTAGTTAAATTTTTAAGTAAAACTTTATGCAATAAAATAGGGACATTTTTCTAATAAAATTTGGTTTAGTAAAATGTGTCTAGTAAATTTTTTAAGTAAAATATACTAGTAAAATTTTGTATACTTAAATTTTCTAGTCACATTTTTTTAGTAAAATTTTGTTCAGTTAAATTTCTCCAGAAAAATTTGGTTTAGTAAATAGCATCTAGTAAAATTTTTTTAGTCAAATTCTCTAGTAAAATGTTTGTTCAGAAAGATTTTACTAGTCAAGTTTGGTCAGTAAAATTTGCTAGCAAAAATTTTTTTAAGTTAAATTTTCTAGTAAAAATCTTTTAGTAAATTTCTAGTCAAATTTATCGGGTAAAATTTGGTTTAGTAAAATTCAACTAGTAAGTTTTTTAGTAAAATTTTCTAGTAAATCCTTTTCAAAAAAATTTCGTAGTAAATGTATTTTTAAAT
>JANTOP010047512.1:0-10025 GCA_027564815.1 Symmerus nobilis | reverse complement strand
ATCATTGTGACGATCACAAATTATTGAAATAATAATTTTTTTGTGATGTCGACACCTGGCTTCGAACCTCGAACCTGGAAACCTCCCTCCTCAAAGCGGGCGTCATACCCATTATGCCATGAAGAGATAAAAAAAAATTATAATGTAATTTAAAATCGTTTCCGAGAATACCTACACCTAGGGATTGAATAACCGGTTATCCGATTACCCGGGTCCATTTTCCGATAACCTGTAATCGGTTAATACGTTTCGGTTAACCGGTTTTGCGTGAATGGTACCAAATATTATGCGTATACATTCACAGAGTAATAGACAGAGTGTTCATCAACAACCATGTAATAATTGCAATTGCAATTTAAAAAGCTATTTAGAAAAACTTTTATTGAGCTTTTGAACAAGATACTATTTGCAATGTGAAAGTTTATTTTATTAGAGTTGCCAACTACAAGATAATAAATAAATAAAAAACATGGGTTTTTATATGGTGTTAGCTATCTTTTTTTTCTTTTTGTTCAAACAATTTTCCTAATAAACATTCTATAGGTCTATGTGGAAAATGTTCTTATTGTGGGTGAACAAGGGTCTATAATTTAAAAACCGGAATTTTTTTAATCACGAACATTTGTTCCATGTTTTCCATTTTATATGGGATACAAGAAACTCAAAATTCTTGTTTCGGAACTGTTTCGAATATTCTTGAAGAATATTCTGATGATATGTATATGTATGTGGACTTACATTTAGAATGACTCTTCCCGAGCAGTTATGTTATGTTGTAAGTCCTTAAATAAAGCATTTTTTTTATTTATAGTAGATCGACGTCCTAGTAATGCCGGACAATATTCTGATGTCAACCAGTTATTTGTTGGCAATGTTCCGCATTCAACAACTGAAGATGAATTGCGAAGGATTTTCAGTCGTTTTGGTGCTATAGTTGATATTCGAATTAATGGTAAAGGTGGTAGTACTAAAGCCATGGGAAATCGAACACCACCACTTTTTGGTTTCGTGACATTTGAGGACGCCGAATCGGTGCTGCACTGCTTGGATCAACAAGAAAGAGAAGTATTTTTGTGTTTGACTAGATACATTCCTGAATGCTAAATTTTGAATTATAATTCGTAATTTTCGTGTATCCAGCCAATAATGTATCCGGAAAACTCGCCAAACGGCACCAAATTAAACGTCGAAAAAAAAATCCGTCGTAGTAGTGAGGCAACTGGTGGTCCCAGTATGGGTCGCACAATACAACCTGGTGGTCCCGTTGGTAACGTTAGTGGTAGTGGAAATAACAATGGAAATGGTTATCGAATGGGCGGTGGAAATGGTGGTAGTGGTTCCGGTGGACCAAATATGTCACGTGGCGGACCAAATACAGGTAGCGGTATGATTCGTAGCGGACCACCTGGGGGTGGTGTTTCGCGTGGAGGACCTGGCGGTAGTAGTGGTGGTGGCGGTAGTCGGGGCGGTTTTAATCGGAGCGATAACCGTGGGCCTATGTCACGTGGGGGTACTGGACCATCAAATTTAAGTGGAACTGGCAGCAACTATGGACGACGTTAAGTTGGGTGCTTTTCTTTAATTTGTGGATTGGGATTCTTTTTGAACGAAGGTTGGATTTTAATAGATTTTTTTTGTTTATTTTTTTTTTTTAATTTCTTTTTTTTTTAACTTTTACACTTTTGGACTGTTTTGTACGTTTTTCTGTTTGAAATAAAAATTCCCATTCATCGACGCATAACTCTTCTTATTTCTTCATGGTAAATGAAAAGACTCACAAACACTTAAATGTTTGAAATAATTAATTTAAAAAAATAATGAATACAGTAATGAAATATAATAAAAGAATAATGAAAGGTGGAAAAACTTAAAGAATTAATTTTAATATATAATTAATTATAACATAAACTATAGAAAAAGAGAAATAATAAAAATAGTTATAAAATTATTTAATTAATTTTTTATTTATTTCGTTTTGTTTTTTGTTTCTCTATTTTATTTTTGCTCATTCTTAAAATTAAAAGTTTAGTAACATTTTTTTTATAATTTAAAGACAAAGATAGGCCAAAATAATGATTGAATAATTATTTAAATATTGTTTTATGAAATAAAATTCTGTATTTAAAATAAAATAAATAATTTACATATTTTAATAATAAGGTAAGAAAAGAAAAATGGATGTAGAACGAAATGAATTTAGTTCTAATAGTTTCTTTCTTTAAATTTATTGAATAGAATCCTTAAATTAATTGAATTATAATACCTAGAAATGAAATAAATAATAAAAGGCAATAATTTACTAAACACAAACAATGATCAGAAATTTACAATAAATAATTAAAATTTATGTTTACGATAATTTTGATTTAAACTGCTTTAAAATTACATATTGAAAACTAATTTAATAATTAAAAATAAATATTATAAATTATTTATTAATTGTAACAAATAGATTTTATATTTCTGATGGTGTAGACAATTTTCTCAATTTTATCTGTGTTATCATGGTATAATTATAGAGGTGAATCGAAGAAATTAAATTTTCGCTAAGCGATAACTTCCGTGCTCCCAAAGTTAATTGTGTACACCTTAAAATTTTATATATATATTTTATATATATATATATTCCTTTTGTATTAATAAAAATAGTAACAGATGGCATTTGGTCACTTACAAGTCGTATTTTCAATTTACTCGCACAACTAATTGTGCTTGATGTGAATAGCATTCGATTCTTAAATTTCAGCTCACACGATATTTTCAGAACCAAATCAAATATAGGGGATTTTATAAAGAAGTAAGGTACAGTGGAGACAGTAAGGTTCAATTGAGACATTGGACAGTAAGGTCCAATATAACGACAGATATAATGTTGGAGCCCATTCGTTAGTCGTTGCGAAGGAAAGTTGGAGCCTCAGCATTTATGACGTTCTTCCAACACGGCGATATGCAATAATAATATCATGTCCGTTCCATTCAAAAGTCTGTCTATTAATACATTTATTTAGAAGAAAATTGTATGTAAAATTTTGAAATTTATAAATTTGTGTCGAGAGATTTATGGAAATTCCCTAAAAGTTCAATAAAGTACTAAAAGTACTTCAGAAGTACACATGGATATTTAAAAGTGTTCATTTTGGAATAAATGTTGAGGATCTGAAGTAAAATCTGGCTTTTTTTCGTGATAATCCTAGTGTAATTCTTAAGATAATGTCATCAACATCATCATCTCGTCTTGTTATCCCGTGCGGGAACATAAGGCATCAAAAGGTACCGCCATCTTAATCCGTTTTGTGTCAAAGCCTTCACTTCGCTCCACGACTTTCCTTCTGTTTTGGCTTCTTCGATGACAGTTCGGCGCCATGTGGTTTTGGGTCGTCCTCTTCTACGACAGTCTTGCGGGTTCCAATCGAGCGCCGTTCGTTCTATGTTTGTCATCGGTCGTCGCAGAGTATGGCCAATCCAATTGCACTTCCGTCTCTTAATTTGGACATCAGTTTTTCAACGCCGGTTATATTTATAAGATCTTCATTTGAGACGACTAACGGGTAAAAAATTTCTTAGTCTCAGAAATTTATTAACGAATACTTGAAGGCTAGACAGGCATTTGTCGTTTTCCAAGTCTCGCAGCCATATAGGAAGATAGACAGGCACTTTGTCTTAAATATTTTAATTTTTAAATTTCTTGGTATCTGTGAAGATCCGTCTGTTCAGGATACAAAAGCTTGCCGAGCCTTTTTAATTCTATTTTGCACATCTGCATCGGCTCCACCGTCTTTTGTAATGTAGCTGCCGAGATATTGGATAATGATATTAAGATAATGTAGTGAAAAGATACTGTCAAAATTTCAAGTTAACCGACCGACCAAACTTATTTGAGTTCAGCTGCTAACCGACTTTAAAATATTAGTTTTAAGAAAAACGCGTTTAAAATTGGCAGTACCTATACTTCTAGGATAAAACAATAAAATTCTTACCTTGAATATTACATATAAAGACAACAGGGAAAAAACAAGGAATGTCACAAGAAAACAATTACGAGAAAAATCGATTTTAAAGACATTTTAGTCATTTTTCTACTAAATGGCGATCTTAGCTTAATTTTCGAAATTTTGTGACATTCCTTGTTTTTTCCCTGTAGTCTTCATATATTAAAATAGTATAATTACCAACAGCTAACATTTTGGGGACTGGGCTCATATATGGAATTGGATATTTGAATCTAATTTCCAATGTTTCACAATAGTTTGTGAAACATTCGTACAGGTTTGGCCAAATAGTAACAAGATTTCTGCGCATAATTTGTGAATATAAAAAACCACTCAAACTATAAAACTAATATAAACTATAACATTAATATAAACTATAAGTTTTATGGCATCTTAAGATGAACCTACATTTAGTGGTAAACCTGGTTAAGCCATGTTCAACAAATTTCAGAAAGCTTCAGCAAATCGTATACAGATAATAATTATAAGTGTGTGAGAGAGTTTGTGAGAAGCTTGTGAAATTGAGAATTGTGATTTCATTAATTATATATAAAAATAATTGAAAATTGTCCCATATAAAATTCTCGCTGATCATTCACATTTAAAATTTAATTTATATGAAGGAAAACATGTAAATTTATCAAAGAAAACCATGATTTGAAAGAAGAAGAGAATTTATCTGCCCTGGGATTTGCTAAGTCGAGTCGATACGACTTAGCAAAATCCCACAGCTGGTATCCGCGCGCAACAAAATAAAAGCATTAATATAATATTTCGTAATGGGTGTATAGTTCTATTGTTAGTCATCCTATTGTACGGGCATTTTAATCAAAGCAACAAATAATGCTATACCGATACCCTATGTGAAGTAAAACAAGAAATTGAGCTTTCATTTGAAATAGGTTGTAATTTTCAAACTGAATTACAGAAGGGTATACAACATTTTGTTCGAAACTACAGATATAAACCTGTGCTGAGAGGAAGCACAGTATATTCAGCATCATTCACAGTATATTGTACTCTTACCAGTGACTCATTAACACTTCATCGGGCCCTGAGGCAGGACCATAATTTCGGTCTCTAATTTGGGAGAAAAATTTAAATTAAAAAAACTTGTAAATTCTTTTGTAAATTTATGCGGTTAAATTTGTTTCTTTTTTTAATTGCTTTAATTTCTTGTAAATAAAACAACTCATGTTACAGTTGCGATAAAAAGTATAACCGATAAAGTAATTTGAAAAAAATGCTATTACCCTTTTCAAAACCACTTAAATTTTATCCCTAATTTCTAAACCTAATTTATCCCTAAAAATAGAAAAATTAATATTGTAACATCAAGTATATTAAATGAGTAAAAGAAAAAGTTAAGTAATAAAACCTCGAAATTAACTAACAGTGATTGACTTTGTTTTGTTGTGTGCCTCTTTTTTCTTTTCTTCCTTTCTTTTTTTTCTTGTTTTTTTTTTCTCTTTTTTCTTTTTTCGCGGGCCCCTCTTGACTCCGGGCCCTGGGCCACTGCCTCCGTGTTAATGCGCCACTGACTCTTATTAGCTTTTAAACCACGTTTTCCAGGTCATGCTTATGAGCACGACCACAATGAAATTTTACTTTTCATAGAAATTATATGAAAACGTGGATTATGGTTAACCACGTTTAACTAAACCATGAAGTATACAGTGCACATTATATCACACGCTTAGTAAATACTTTAAGTTTTTGTTTGAATAGGTAGATCTATACGTGCATTTCATTACTGCTGTCAGTCTTCTGTAAGTCGCATAATAAAAAAGTTTGCTTATTGTGTAGTCCTCGACATATTACATGTACAATGTACATACATACTTATATTTTAAAATAAAAATTTATTTGAAAATGCCGGAAATAATAATTAAATCAAAATAGTAAAATAAAATTGAAAGTCCCACTGTAACCTAATTTTTAGCGCATTAATTTTCATTTTTATTTACGAGTTAAAATTTACTTCTACAATATTTTGTATCCGATCCAAATTTGGTCGATGTGTTGACAATGTAATAATAATATTGTACATCTAAATCAAATTGTGCCATATTTGATATGATAATATTTCATATAAAAGCTAATTCATATAAAAAATATAAATCTACGCAATCAATAAGTTGACCGTGTAAGCTATTGTAAAAAAAAAATACATTTCACACATCCACCCACATTATAAAATTAATCAAAATTTGATTTTTTTTTTAGAATCTTGTTTCAATACATTTTTATAAATGTGTATAAAAATGTTTCAGTATTTATATTTACAGTGCAGTTACAGATCATCGGTTTTTATTAATAATTAATTTGCCTGCGTAATTTAAAATTGTCCTTAAATTTGAGTTTTAAATGTATAAAAAAATGTAAATTTAATTTTCTTAACGAATATTGAATTAATGTTCATCATTGAATTTTTATAATTTTTATAAAGTAGAATAAATGAAATGAAAAAGATAATTAAAATATATAAAAAATTATTATTATAATTCTATTTGGATTTCTGAATGATTTATAATATTTTTTCTAGCACGTTAGTTATTATCATTTTATCGATAATACACATATTGAATATTAGCAGACAATTTTTAAAATATTTACCATACATAAAAAATTAGGTATTTTTCTCCTACAATAATTATTATTATTTAATTTTGTCTATATATAATATATATTATATTATAAATATAATTATGATTTACTAGATATTAAATAAAATAAATTAATTTTAGTTTAAGATTATTAATAAAAAAGAATTTAACTAGACAAAATAAAAAAAATTATTAAAAATTTTAAAAATGAAAAATTTAAAAAATAACAATATAGAATCAGTAACAGTATGTACTTTTTCAAAAATTTAATGAAATTTCAGTGTAATAAAAATCTGTAAATAATAATATAATATAAATAATATAATACATATTTTTTCGTTAGAGGAATTTGCTTGCTTTCAAAATTGTTTTTCCAACCAATTAGATTGTTTGTTTTATTACTATTTTTAAAGCTTTTTAAATAACCAATCCAAATGATTGAAGAGAGTTTTAAAATAATATGATTATACCGATTGCAATAATTAAAGTTTTATGTATATCAAATAATCGCCAAAAAACGTGTTAATTTGTAATCTTACTATTATTTGTTCAGGAACTCGAGATCATTTTTATATTGTCATGTCGATGTTAATTGGCACTGGCATCAGCTACCAATATTTTACAGAAATAAATAAATTAACTCCAAAAATATTACCACATGTTTGAATTAGAGACAATTTTGTTTAAGAGTGTGATGCCGGATGATTAATCTAGCATCAATACACAGAGGCTCATGTTTTGCTGCTTGCGTAGGATAATAAAAATAAATTAATAAAAGCAAAAAATTGACAAAATTTGCCACACATCTTGGAAAAATAAGGGTTAGCGCTGGCCGCAACCTCATGAATTTTTGTTTGTCCATGTATCTCTTAACAAAAAAAGAAAATTATATCAAATTTCTTAATTTTCATGACATAATTTCTCAACATGAAATTTGAAAAATGAATCTAAAAATTCATATAGCATATTTTAATCGGAGTTCTTCCTAAATATTTTTTCTATTTTCATTTCTTAAAAATAACATTTTCTACTAAAACATTTTTAATGAAAAGTTGCTTGTAAAATCTAATTAGCCTGCAATCTAGACATCGTCAAAAATTGAACCAAATAGAAATAGTGTAAGCGACAAACAAAAATTGAAATAAGAAAAGTGAAGGAAAACAAATAATTAACCGAAATAGAGCAACAATAAAATCTTTTAAAACCGACAAATTAATTAATTTGACATTAAAAAACATTTTTTTAATCTTATTTAAAATAATAAAAACTTAGAAAAAAAATATTCTAATGTGCATTACGTTTTTTCTAAAAAACAAAAAAAAAAAATATAAAAATTGTCTGTGGTGAATTTTTTACAAAAAAAAGAAAAAAAATTAAATTATAATTAAAAATTAATAATAAAATTTAGATATGAACAATAAATAGGATTTGTATTCTTTTTTCCTTTATTTAATTTGATTGTATTTTTACGAATATTTTTTTGTGTTGTGTTGTAAGAAAATATTATGTTTTTAAAATAATTAAATTATGATGGCTCATTCATAAATATTCAAAATAGACCGACTTTAATTATACATTAATCTCATGTCTTATTTTTATTATTATTATGATTTTTTAATAATTTATTCAGAAAATTAACAAAATGAAATAAAATTTTCAGCGAAATTATACAAATAAAGGAATACCTCGCATAATCCGGCTAATGCCGATATCCCGGACTGTTTGAAACCGGACTAACTACATACAGAAATGATAATTAGTTCCAAAAAAATAAAAATCTCATCCTGGGGTGGAATTCTCTTACTTTGATGGAATCGTTAAACGCAATGTTAATCTGAATAATTCGATAAAAAAAAATTAGATTCACTAGGTACCTACCTAATCTCATCTAATAAAATGATATAATTTTGAAAAATTGTAAATAATGTAAACAAAACCTCCTCATATTTGGCACTTTATGCTCATATAACGACAAGTCGAACTTAGTGAATGCGAACAACGATAGTATACAACTTTAAACGATTGATTTTGATCGTTAATTATATTTTGAGCGTTTGTTCCTACGTGAGCCAATTACGTTTCTTGGCCACAGAATGATTGTTACACTTTCTTTTTTCATTCATAAATTTTTTTTAAATCAGTAAATTAAAATTTATTGACGAAAAAGTCGACTTTACTCTAGTGTTGCGAATTAAAAATTAATAAACCAAGAAAAACAAATCACCAATGAATAACGCTAACAATTTTATTTAAGCTTTTTTCCCTCAAAACTAAAACGTAGCATGGGCATAATGTGCCTATACGATTTCGTTTTATGTTTTCTTAATACTGAAAGTTTTACATATAAAAAGGTTTATGAACATTTACATACAAAAATATTAATTTTTTTTTGTTGAAGTAACATTTTTTGGTCGGAAATTATCCGGACTAATCGAAACCGGGCTATGCGAGGTATTACTGTAATTATAGAAATTATGAGGGAAGGTAAAATGTACTATCACTTTATCTATACAGTACAGTTCGTCCGTTACGCAAGTCAGATAAATACATTTAGTTAATAGGGTACATACCTCCAGCATTTTTAATATTTTCGGAGATGTTCTTTAAAAATGAGAGAAAAATGGTTTTACACATTAAACTATAGGAAAATAAAATTTAAAATAATTGTTTATAATAAATTAGGTGAAAACGATGATTCTTCGGGCCATTGTTGGATATACGCGGCTTCACGGTCGGCATGTCTTCCGTGTAGGTCGGTGGATCTGAAAAATTAAAAAAGATTCCTGTAAAGAAATAAAGAAATGTTGTCGTTATAGCATAGTCTATCGAGCCAAAATCTTAAATTTCAAAAAAATTGAGTAATTTATGACATTTTCAAGATAAAAAATTATTTTTATGAAGAATTTTGATCTTTCATGGCTCATAAAAAATGGATAAAAAAATATTTAAAAAACAGCTCCACAGACTATAGAGAATGTATTTCTGAAGATTTTAAATAAAAAAATATCTAAAAATCTTTAAAACTTCTCGAGATATCGTGCGGACCGTGACTTTCAACAGTGGTCTGAAAAATCATTGTTTTCACAAATTTAAAAAAATTTGTGTAAATTGTATTTTGTATAGTTTAAGGACCAATTAATAATATGCAATACATTTTTTTCCTATTTATAAAGATACATATCCAAAAATTAAAAAATAATAACATTAATTGTTGCTCAAGCTGGAGGTATGTACCCCCTTAAGGCACCGGTATCAGTTAAAAACCGAAAGAAGTCGATTTTTCTCTTTTTACGTTTTATTAAACTACAACTATTTATGTTGTAGTTGAACAATTTAAGCCATTAAACATAACAATAACCAATTTGGTGATTTTGTCGGGATTAAAAGTGCAATAGAAAAAAATGTATAACTTCTATCAACAAATGCTCTC
>JANTOP010047501.1:0-10026 GCA_027564815.1 Symmerus nobilis | reverse complement strand
AAAATACATTAAATTTGCTAATCAAGTCACAATATATTAAACTCGGGAATATCTCTTGAACATTATTACTGAATAATGGTGGCTAACCATTGATTCTGCACCCTAGTTATAGCAAATTCCTCTAAATATGTCTATAAATTTGTAGTAAGAAACACTTACCTCACTCGATTTAATGCAATGTATATTGTATTTGGGTATCCAGTTATATTCAAAAATCTATGATTATAACTAGAGATGCACAGTTTCATTAGTTTTCGGGTCCGAGTATTTGTTATACCTAATTATATCTAATTTTATTGACTTCTTTCCTCAAGTATGTATTCAATTTAGTTTTGTTCCATACTTCCGGGTTTATCCACCGATGACTTCTGTATTCATAAAATTCGTTTTAGAAACTTGAAAACTTTGTCAAGATTCACTGGATTGTAATATTCCCTGAATCGAATGTACCCATCCTGTTCATATTGTTCACCAATGAGAAATTTCTTTAATTTTTCTTCATTTTCTATCCGCTAAGTTTCCCATAACTTCATTATTTTTTCTATTATAACTTTTTTGAGGCTTCTAGTTGATTGTAGAATCTTCTGATACTAATCGCTATGTGATACCGTTGTTGTATGTAGTTGTGTTTGTTCAATAAATTAATTTCCGGACTTTTACAAAAAAATGTAGGTATATGGTATATATAAATAAATCCATGAACTAGTAGTTGTGAGTGACAGTGGCAATGTGCGAATTGTGAAAACATTTCATGAAACGCACGTGGGTACATGGAAACATTTTATAGGGCCAATTTTGAAGTTTTGATAGGCCACAGCACGAATTATGGCCGGCAAGTTCGACAATATATTTCTTAAGAACATAAATTATACAATATTAATGATAACATCGACCATTGAATTATTTAATTCATATGTACATAGATTTTTACAACTTTTCTAACATTTTATAAACTTTTCAATAAAAAAAAAAAAAAATCGCTCATTCAATAGCACCGTTCTAGCACGATTGTCTTTTAAGGAAATTTTAACATTGGTAGGGGAAAGGGTAACCTTACAAAAAATATTTATATTTGGCATTACTCGTGGGATAAATCGAAGCAATCATCAAAGAAACGATCCAATGAATGGTACAAATGCCTTTGTACATACGATAATCCGTGAGCTTCATCCGGATAACTCTATCCATAAAAGAGAGATTTAAGTTATATATTTGTTTGTATAATATATTACAATACATTACCATTTGTAGGAACGGTACGTCATTTACTTCAAGAGATCTTGACAGAGCCATAGCTTGTTGGTAATGCACATTATCATCTAATGTTCCATGCACTAAATAGTATTGTTTTCCGCGAAAACTATTAGCTCGTGTGCTTAAAAGAGATCGTTCATAGCCTGCTAAATTATCTTCGGCTGTTGGTAGACCCATATAACGTTCAGTGTATATAGTATCTAGAATTAATTTAAAGAAATTCCAATAATTTCAGATATTTAATAAATAATTTGTGAAGAACTACCATAATAAGTCCAGTCTGTTACAGGTGCTACAGATGCGCCACATTTAAAAACACCTTGTGTATCACTAGATAAAGCCATACCGGCTGCATAACCGCCATAACTCCAACCCCAAATTGATGTTCGACTTGCATCTATGTATGGTAGAGTTTCTTGTAATTTTCTGAAATAATTTTTTGTATTATTTATAATATTGTTCGATTTTTCAAATGAATAAAAAACATATTACTTAGTAATAGCTATTTGATCTTCAATTTCAACTGTACCAAGCGCTCTATAAAGCGTATGTAGCAATCGATCACCGCGTTCACCTGATCCACGTCCATTTATTTGGGCAAATATAGCTGATCGATTTGATGCATAATATGATCCCCATCTTATTTCAAATCTATCATATCCCGCATACGAATTGGGTCCAGCATACACATCAACGATCAATGGATATTTTGTTGAACCACTCAAATCAGCACCGACTGGAAGTTGCAACTTAATTGTAGCGTTAAATTCATCGTTAATTGGTATACTAAGATGTTCAATAAGTGGTACTGCTTTATCGGTAACAAATTCACGCAGTTCTTCGTTCGTTTCCCATACCGTTAAATTATTAAGTTGAATGGCTAATAATAATAGAACATAATATATAAAAATTTGTAAGTTTTGTAAAACAAATCTTTTACTGTTATCCGCATTCACAGACCAACTGTGTAAATCAACACGTGGTACAGACGGACCATCAGTTACCAATATTAAATTATTTGCTTCACTGAACAAAGCCGTAAAATATGTTTGTAAAACACCATCAAGTTCAATGTTACATGTTAGGCACTGAGATGCTTGACTACGATCCGCCTTTATACTGTATACATGTTGTATGTATGGTTGCTCCTCCGTATTGGCAGTGTAAAATATTGTATTTGTTGCATGATCCCAATGGAGAATATTTTTAACAATAAATCGGCCACTTGTTAATGGGACAGTTGAACCAGTTTCCGTTGAAATCAATGTTAAATGTGAATAGCCACCAGAATCGCCCTAAAAAATTGTATTTAAATTTTACAGTGAAATTGGATAATTATCTTGGAAGTGATCGAATTTTACCTGTTCATGAGAGAGGAGAATTGCTATTTCTGACCCATTGGCACTAATTAAGGGAGTGTCAAACAGTTCTAGCCATCCAGTTATTGATACTTCTGATTTTATCTGGAGTAGTAAATAGAACAAGATCTTAGCGTAAATAAAATGAAATTAACAATTTTTTAAGAACACTTAGGTTCTAGGTAATAAGAATGGTTATCATGACTGACTTGTATTATAAATTGATAATATGGTTTATTATTTTTATTTTATTAATTGTAATATTGCAATTATGCTAATTGGACTTGTATTATTAATATTCCATGTATATAAGCCTAAGCATTCCACGGCAAATGGGCAGATATCTGACTTTACCAATTTTTATTTGATTAATTATTTTTGTTTTGTGTTTAAGGGGGCTCCAATTTTATCAACTTGGAAATAGTAATTTTTTTGTTGGCATAAAAAAATACTAGGCAATATATCACAACGGTGTGTGCCAGGTTTTTGATAATAGGGAGGCCCAAACTATCGATGCTGTCCAGAAGCTGGAATGAAAAGTTGATCCTTATCAGAAAACTAGCTATTTTAAAAATGAGTGTTTTTTTTACATATCGTAAAAATCGTTTTAGCAGAAACAACAAAACCTACATCATCCAATTTTTTTCCTTTTATTAAAGGATAGCATAGTAACACTTTAACACGGGGTTTGGCTTAAAAACTATTGGAGGCTGAGAGAAAAAAATTCAAGCAAAATAAAAATTGACCTAAATTTATTTCCTCCAGCAAAAATAATCTGTTTAGTTTTTTCACAAACCTCGTGTTAAATTATAGATAACTATATAGATAAATATATGTATAAATTTAAAATACATTGACCATACGGTTTCTGAGTATAAAAGACAATTAAAGTTGGGTAGTTTTGTCATGTATTATCAATTCCGGGGGAGCCCCATTAAGGAATTTTTATGATTTTTTGTCAATCTTCATCGCCACCGGCTCGCAAAAAATATCATTTTTTTTTGGATGGTTTGAAAGAGATGGGCAGAATCAGTGGACATTGACCGGACTCACAATGGTCGGAAAAATATAATAAATTTCTGCATATCAATGAAGTCCATCTTTTTCAATGAGGAACATCTAAAGACTATGTTGAGGTCAATATTTTCTTCATCATTTCTATCATTTCTGAACCCTCAATAAAAATTATCCTTTAGATTTTTTATATAGAATATAATGTAAAAATTTTTAAGTAGAATATAATTTTCACAATCAGCTTTTGTGACATAGCGATATAGCTTCAACACATGCCCTACTGAGTATATTATAAGTCGATGGTTCGAATTTAATC
The DNA here is from genome assembly GCA_027564815.1 of Symmerus nobilis. Taxonomy (NCBI): domain Eukaryota; kingdom Metazoa; phylum Arthropoda; class Insecta; order Diptera; family Mycetophilidae; genus Symmerus; species Symmerus nobilis. The sequence goes on along the minus strand of JANTOP010047501.1, from coordinate 6,084 downwards.
TATGCTAACTCAAGAAACATAGTTTTTCAGAATAACCGTCTGAAGTTGTGTGCTGTTTTTTTTCAATGAACTTTTGGTGTATACCAGTATACCCAAAATATTCTAACTTTTAAAAGTGCTCTATATAACTTAATTTTCGTCATATTGCCATGAAAATTTGATAGTCGGTAGATCTTTATATCACGGATCTTCTTATATAATTTCCTTAAAACTATGCTAACTCGACTGACTTTAAGTTGGAACCATCGAAGTGTAGTATTTTAATATAGATTTAAATTGTGTTTTGTGGATATATGTATGTCATACCTTACAAAGTGGGTTATATTTGGGAAATCGGAATTCTCATTACCACGTTCGGATAACCATTTTAAAAATTTACGCCCTTACGATAGTGACAGGTTGACTGGCCCATTTGAGTTATAATTAATTCATTATACCAACACCAGTTAATTAGAGAATTTGCAACTTACCATATTACAAGCAGTTTCTCTACAAACTTGAAAATATGCCCGATTTTGAACACGATTCATCCATACAGATAGCAATGTATCATTATTTAACCATGTTACAATTGATATAATATGATCTTCGCCTTGTAATTCACTAGGAACTTGCCTTTCGACCGCCTGTATTGGTTGTCCAGGAAGAATTACAGCTAAGCTAACTTCTAATAATTTCACAGTTGGATTAGGTGTACCAGCCTATGAATTAAAAAATTAAAATTGAATCATTCTGAAGATTAGATTTAAGTTTTTCCATTATAAACCTTAGGATATGGAATAACTAAGTTTTGCGGGTAACGAAAATCTAATGATCCAGGCGTGCCATACACGGGTAATTGCATTAATGCCACATTTTCATCATCAAATCGGACAAATGCAAGTTTTGATCCATCCGGTGATACCCAGAATGCCCGTTTAGATGAAAATACTTCCTCTGTTAATATTTAGAGATTTTATCGTTTGTTTTATAATAATTAATTGTAATTAAGGGGTCAGTTTACAATCTCGACGACTTTTTTCAAGAATTTTTTTGTCATGGACGGATTGATTTTATTTTTTCAACTTTTTATACATGAAATAGGAGGAGGAGGATCTTAAAGTGCTAGAAATTTTTTTCTATGGAAAATCCTGCTTGCTTGAATTTCTGCTTGATAGGGGTAAAAGTTTTTTTTTCTAGAATGACAGCTAGGACGAAAAAAGTTGATTTGAGAAAAATGCGCTTTAATTTTTTTTCCCGACAATAATATATTGAGACCCTTCCATTATTTCGCATTTTTCAACCTACTCTCGAACTTTCTGACCAAAATGATAGATTCTATAACATTTCTACGTATATTTTCTACAAGAATCTGTGCGGTTTTTGAAAAAAAGATTGGTTTAACTGACTCCTTTAAGGACAAGATTGATTTACGTTATTATAAGAGAATTACCTTCATATACCCAATCACAAACGCCATTGTAAATAGTTAAAGCACCATCGGTGGTGATAGGAATTTCAATGTGCTCAACGTTCGGTTTATAATATATATTGTTATCTTTAACGAAGATAATACCGTTATCAACGGGACTCCAGCTAGCCAATATTAAAAGAGACTATCAAAAGCATAAATTAGTAAACATTCATGAAGGAATTAGATGGTGATAGTAGTTTGAAGTTTACCTGATTACCACCAACCGTTAACGGATAAACTTGTTTCGTCTCGACATCAACAACATCATAAAATGCAGCCGTACTATGTCTAAAGATCTGTTGATGACCTTTCGATGTTAAAACATATTTCCCATCCGGTGATATCGATTCAAAATTTGATGGCATCGGAAATGTCTATAATATCAATTTAATTATAACTACTTCGTAATATAATCTCGTCGTCATAAGGGAAATCTTACAACATTGTCCATAATTAATATTGTTGAAGTTGTTTCAGTTTCAACATTGTATTTAACAATTCTACCCTGCATATGTTAAAAAGTTTTGTTTATATTATTGTTCTGAGTTAGAAATTAATTCAATTATACATTTATACCTCAATATCCCGGTATATGAGCTCTTGCCCGGATAGCCAACTTGTGTTTTCTCTTCGAGCTCTGAATCGACCGCCCAAGAAATCTTCAACGGATAATAATTGCCGCTGTTCCGATTCATTATTACCGGTTGTTAGTACAACAGCAAGGACTATTACAACTATTACAATGGCACCAATTATACTGTATATGGCAATTTTATTATAGTTTCGCTTATTTTTGGATCCCATTAGCACCTAAATAAAAAGGTGGGATAAAATTCGTCTAATTAGTAGGCAACTTAGAAGTTTTAGATGAAGACATTGAGTTTGAAAAATTAAAAAAAAAAAAAACAAGTTGAAAAAATTTAGTAATTTACAATGTAAGGCAGAAACCAAAAAAAAAAACTATGATTTCTAGTGGTTTTTTGATGATTTTTCATATTTGCCGAAAAAAATGTTGTTGGACAACTTCAGATTAGTGTTCAGCACTACAAAACATAAAGTAAACCACTAAAAACAATTACACCGGAACTTTCCACTTCAAACTACCATTTTTGACTAGTATACATATATCGTGATATTCCGATTTTCATGAATTTTTCAATTTTCTATACAATTTACTGATTTAATTTGGTAATTCAAAAAATTTTCTTTTTTCACGCAATGAATTATTTTATTTCTATGAAATACAGATTTAATAATAATACAGATTTTACGGATAATACAGATAAATCAGATATTCTCTGGTGTCATCGATATATACTTGCATGAAGTTCTATACTAAACTTGTATACTTTTGATAATTTTTTTTCATTCATTAGTTCATTTTTAAAACTTCATAAATTCAATAATAATTCTATACTTGTTGTATAGGATAAACTAAAAAATTTGTATTTATGAATTTAAAGATCTTTATACAACATTTTTTCGGACTTTAAATTTAAACGTTATCATCCCCCTTAAAGTTAATCAAGTGGAATGTAAACATAAATTATTGTAAGTTTTATACATATTATTTAGCGCAATCAATTTTCCACTTATCATTGGTAACTGATGGATTGAAAAGGTTATTGTGCAATGTATAAAGTAAATCGGTCGCATTAGATCGATACAGGGACAAATGACGGGTAGATTTTAATTTGTAATCTTTAATAAAATATGTAAAGGGAATACATATACAAATGAAACTATACGTTGGCACTAAATCTGAGTAAACTTTCAATTAAATTTAGTGTGAGGAGTTTAGGTTAGACAATTAATTTTCCTTCGATAAAACACCTTCGATATTTTGAAATTTTTATATAATGAGATTTTAAATTTGGTTATACTACTGAAGATAGTTAAGTAGCTATAGTTGCACTTAGATATCGTTTAATCTAACCAAGATAATTAATAAGGCACTTAATCATATATGAAGCATTATTATTGTGATCCATTTAGATATCTTATCAATATTAAATTAGAAAAGTAATAATTGCTAAAACGGGTAATTATTGATAAGATAAACAATTGAAAAAACAACAATACTTGTCTCAATATAATCTCTTATAATAGGGTGATTGTCTGTGTTTAATAAATCATCAATATTAAATTTGACAAGCTCACATGTTTTGGTAAGGGTAGCCAGTCAAAATTTGTTTATAACTTCTATCGAATTTTTGGTCAATTTTTTTTTGAACTTGTTTGTGAATCACAAGTGAAAAAGATACAATAGTCTAAGATGTGGACGGACTCTTTTGGTGTTATTAATAATGATTAAAACCTAGAAAGTACGAACACTGCAGCTGAAGCAGACAAATAAAAAAAACGTTTCTTGATAGCTATTAAAAACTGCAATATTTTTATAATTGTACTTGAGTACTTGTGTACTCTGATCGATCATGTGGCTTAATAACATTAGGAATGACTCCTTAATTCCACCTTTAATGGGTGACATGAATGCGAAGGTTTTCAGTAGCGATGCAATCTGAGAAATGGTAATAGTCGCAGTAGAAAAGCAATAATAATATGAATTTCTTCGATTGTTTCGGGTTCAATGTGTATTATCTTGTATTAATTGCATCACCTGACCAATTTTTTCAGACTACCCCCGATGCCATCAAATTGAATTATCCCATAACCCGCTTCAAGGTAACGACAAGTTCTTCGATACTGTGTTGGTCCATCGCTCATGAAATGTAGGATCTTTACTGGCGGTAACTTTGTCAGATAATTATTGTATTTTAGTATGTAAATGTAAAATCCGATGTTAGAAGTTGGTGTAAATTGTTATTTGATAAAAATGAACCACGATAATAAATTAGTCATTATATCAAATTGTGCGATTTCCACAACATTCTCGAAATTTCATGATTTCTGCATAACTTTCCTGATTTTAATTCTGATTCTATGACATTCTTAATGTTCAATAAATTCGTTTATTTTATGATTTTTCTGAGATTTTCATTGTCTTTATTTCAATAATTTACTGTCTGACTAAAAAGAATGTATTTTCAATATTCTTTACCTTAAGACAATCACCAATGACTAAAATTTTCTAATATTTTGTTATATTTGATAATAGGTAATGATAATTTAGCGTTTCTGACTCAAGCTACCAAAAAGACAAATAGTTGTTAGTTTATCTAACAACATTTATCAATTAAATACAATTTTTAGTCTAGTCAAGGGGTGTTCAAAAAGGGCATGCACAGGAAAGTTCTGCTGTAATTGTTTTTAGTGACTTACTTTATGTTTTTTGGAGTGCTGAACACGAGCTGAAAATGCACAACTAAATTTCTTTCGGCAAATATGACAAATTGTCAAAAAACCACGGTCTTAAGCTTTTTACGCAAAAGTAGTCCACTATTAAAATGGAAGAAATGATTAAGATGGAGGAAATTACGTATAATTCATGTTCTTTGCATTTTTTGTACAACAGATGAGTTCCGTGCAAAGGGACGTTGAAAAACCGTTGAAAATAATTTTAATTATAATAAATATTATACAATATAAATTTTAATAGCAATTATATAGTTAATTATATAATAGCTACACACATGTAGATTACAAGAAAAATGTTTTCATTCTTCCAAATACGTGTTCGAGAGTTCTACTGCCAACCGCGGAACGTCTCCACAAAATCAAAATTTCTTTGGATAACTTCAGAAATTTGTGTTTAGGACCCCAAAAGAAACATAAAGTAAGTCACTAAAAACAATTACACCACAACTTTCCACTTCTAACTACCATTTTACTAGACTATTTATAAGATTATTGCGTTTGTGAGTAATGAGAAATTATTTACGAGTTATGAGGTCTTTAATCTTAGAGGAAGTTAGGTTCAGAGAGAGGTAACGGTATACGAATGTAGTTCCATTAGCGTTGCTTCCCTAACGTCTGTTCGGAATTTCAGTGTACCCTGAACTGAAGTGAACAAAATATTATATGAGAAAGAACACTCTAAATGAAGATATAGTTTATTTTGTTATTTATATTCTAAGCATATTCTATAATTTATTAAAGTTGGACTAATTTATTTTTATAATCTTTTGTGGAATCTAATTTTTATAATAAACATTATTTCAATATGATTTATTTATATTTAACAATTTTTCAATTTATTATCCGTCAGGGTATTTTAATAAACCAAATTAAACATACGGTAATGTGAAACCTAAACGGAATGCCATAATAGGAATCCTAATTGCTAATGGAAATTATATTGTATATAAATACAAATACATCAGTATAGTATGTCATATGTCCATTCATCGATTCAGTCATAATCCAGTCCAATTAACCATCGATTCATACTTGTTAGATATTACGGGTAAAATCTAGTTTTATTTCTTTAAATCTGTATAAACTAAGGATTGTGGTTTTAAGGTAGTAGTCTGGTAACTTACAAGTTTTTTTTCGTCTTTATCGGGAATTTTTTTTAATGGGAAAATAAAATTCAATGGTTTTGTTTTTTTATTGGGAGTATGCGTTAATTCGTGCGGTTTTCGGTTTTCGTTTTAGTATTATTTCGCATCGTGTTCATCCGTGACTATATTCATTTGGAAGCTACTGTCATTGCGCATCTTTTTCAGTAT
>JANTOP010047490.1:0-10030 GCA_027564815.1 Symmerus nobilis | reverse complement strand
ATACAATAATTGTTAATTATGAAACTTTGAACCTCCATATCTCAAAACTTGGAATTTTCATACTACAAGTTCAAAATACTATAACTAAGCCAATTTTTGGAATTTCCTGGTGATTAAGGTATCCTTTTATTGAGAATAATATGTAATTTTAGGAAATGAAGAAACCCGAATTTTCGTTTTTGGAAGATAAGGTCCCATTTCCTATGGAACATCACATATAAAATTAAATAAATAATCATATATTGTAAAAACGAGAGTGTCAATTTTAAATATTTTACAAATCGAAATTTTTAATCAGTGCGCACAAGTAAAAGTCAAATTTTGCATTTTCCATATCTATACGAATCATGAACTTTAGCCCATTGATTTTTCATTGATTGTTTACCATTGTTGCTGAGAATACGTTCTTCAGCGGCACTGTTAAAATGATTAAAATGGATAAATTTTTTTCTACTTCCCTGACAATTTTTATTTGTTAGGTTCACTCCATATAGGCATATAGGTTCACTCCTAATACCTCCATTATCAAACCATATGCAAATATATTTTAGAAAAAGTTTTGGGGTTAAATGTTAAAGTGGGTTTGGGGTCAACCCACGAGAAAAATGTCTCTTGCGTATTATGGTTAGAAACTTCTGTTAGTCGAATTGATCTTAAAATCTTTTGTAATTTCTATACGTCCCCCTGAATGTGCGTGACTTAACACGGCATCTACAGCCATATCTAAAGGGTCAACATATAAAACATGTGGCGTTAATGGAAGGATGTGCTAACATCACTGCTTTTACTAAATCTAGTTTGCATAATTCAAAAATTGCAATCGTTCTTTCGGTCCAATTAATTGGTGATTTATAGTTTCTTATTATTGTCCTTTATTAAATCTTGCAATAAGTGTTGATGTTTCACGGCTCCGGGGGCCGCATCGCCGATAGAAATTAATCAAGGCGAGAAATCGTGGCAACCACCAGGGATAGGGTCGTCCATAAAATATCCGACGTTTTTCGGGAGGGGGGGGGGGGATGGGGACTCTTTGAATATATATATATTGAAAATTACATGATGGAACATATATTTAAGAGGAATATATTTCTTGAATTGGCGCCACTGTCCAAGATATGTGTTATCAACCCTCCAAACACTTATTTCCATTGCTTTTATGGTTTTTCAAAACATAAAAGGCAAATAATCCCAAAAGAGGATTCTTTCCTGACTCTACAAAGCTATATAACCCCTTAACGAAGGTAACCCCTAAATGTCTTCTCTTAAAGTTGAATACAATATTAAGTAAAGTCTATTTCCCTAATTTATTTCTCTAATTATAATAACCCAAATCTAACTTTTAGATACCAATGACATTAGTATCAATTGTAATTTGAGTACCATACAATACTATAATATTATTTACTATATAGAAGTATAATGCTAGTCATATTAAATTGATTCTTTTTAAATGGTTTAAATTATATAAATTTCGTATTAACCATGAATCGACAGAAAAAATCTCTCCCGACATTATTTATTATATCATTAAAAAAACACTTTCCCTACGGAGGCGGAAACCATTAAAATCTTAATTTTGAATATATGAATGTAATCTCAATACAAGAAAAAAAAAATATTTGGAATTGTCGATTCCAGAGCCGAATTAAATATTGATGAGAATGCGAATTTGGTAGTAAATGGTATTTCTAAATATTATTTTATATTTGGGTATGAATATCAAACCGTTCAGATTATTCCTAACATTTATCAAGGGTATCTCAAGAAATCTTTTGTCCATACAGATGAAATGCAGCAGTTCATCTCTGTCTGATTTCCCTATTAAACGTTAGGAGGTTATTGGAAAATGTAAAATAACAAAACAAACTGGAGAATATGCCAGGAAAAACGACCACTTCATTAATCATATTGGCTGGGTTGATATAATGCCAACAAAACTGGCTGCAAAAATCCTATTTCATATTAAGGGTTGATTTAAAATCAAGCTTTTAAAAAAATAAAATAAAAAAGTATACCCCATCTCATCAAAAAATCAGACAAGCTCCTAATATAAAATATTTTTCACGGTATGCTCTATTTTCATCGAATAAATAATATTGTAGTATATTTCATTCAGGACCTACAATGGCTCCCTTAGCAAGTTACACTCGATATTTGTATTCCCTTCCCAGTCTCATTTCTCGAAAAAGCCAATATATTTCCTTTAATAAACTTATACCATTGCAGTTGCTTTTTTATTGCTTAAATCCTGTAGCTCTGGCAGTATATTTTACGCTAAGTCTACACTGTAGATTTCGATACACATATACATTGATACGGCTTTTACGCAAAAGAATTTACGAAATCCTTGTTTTCGATCCAATATAAAAAAAAAATTTATCTGAAAACCATTATACTTGACTTTTTATATGCCAAGCAACGAAAAAAAATAATATGGCTTCGTTTGTTTTTATTTATATTTTATCCTTTATATACAATTTCATCTTTTCTATTTTCAATAAAAACAAGTCTAAATCTAGGATTCATTCACCCGTAAACAACCGGCAGGAATCAAGTACCAGTTTACTAAATCTATGAACGTCTGTATATATCGGAATCAGACCAAACCATTATAATGTATTGCAAGTTTAAAAGAGAGAAAAGTGGATAAATTTTCTACACAATTTTTACGAATTGTTTCGGGTCTGTTGGCTATAAGTCCTTGAATTCAATAAAAATAAACTTTAAACGAAAATTATATTGGTTCGTTGGTAACTTTTTAACGTACCAATATATACTTTGGCATTATTCAGTATAACATCTGACTGAGTAGAAATAGAAAAATATATGAAAGGTAGAAATATCATTAATCCTGTTGTTTTCCCGATTCTTCGTAAAGATATTGAAGGATCACGATTCAATATATAGATGATATCAGTAATATAAGCTGAAAAGAATATGAAAAGGGAAATCTATCCTTACAATCATCGATGATAATTTTCTATAACATTACACTTTCAGAGCTTTTAAAATCGCCGATATTTCAAAATGTAGAGTCCCTGATGAACAAGTCAGTCATAAATAGAACAATTTTTCTCATTAGCTTTTGACCATGGAACAACTAGTCTTCAAACTGAACCGCAGGGAATACAACAACTGGATGAAGTGAACAATAAAGTAAGAAAATATGTTTCTTTATTTAAGATAATTGCTGGAAATTTATGAAAACTGATAACAGTTTAAGTGTTATGAGAATTTACAGATATTATAATTAAATTTGCTTGTTCAATAATAATAATTGATTGAACAAATTTGTCCAAGGGTTAGTTTTAATTAAACTATATTTACGATTTTAATTTAAAGGGTAGCAAGTAATACAAATAATTATATAAATTAATGAATAATTTCCAAGCGATACATACATAATTTATTGCTTGCTTAATTTAGAACATATATTCTACATAATTTTATATCGATCATAGATATCAGAATAAGTAGTTTGGCGGCATTATAATTTCTAGAAAATAATTTCATAAACATTTGTGATCACGAGAGGCGAACAGTTTTAGACGTATTACTTAATTAGATTATTAAGCCATTTTATACATAATTTTGGAAGACGGTAACACATTCCACTGGAATTAAGAAGTTTAAAGTTTTAAGAAACAAAAAACATGTACTCAATGTAGTGCTTCTACCTAAACTCAACAAAAAGAAATAAATTAAAATTTGATATATATTTGGAACTCTATTTGGCGATTAAGATGATTTTAAACGTTCACTATTATTTAAATATTCAAAAAGAGGTTTGGCATTCCCATCATTAGATAGTATGAAATTTGTATCATATTGCGAGAAAATATTTCCCGAAATATTTAATAAGAAAAATGTACTTTGCGGCTTAAAACAAAAGTTTTGCCACATTTTATGGGATCCGAATTAATTGATTGTATTTATTAATTAATGTTAATGATTAATAATTTTTTCAAATATTTCGATTTTTTTTTATTAAAGTTAAATTCGCTTTACTAATATTATAGGTATATAGGCAATCTGTATCTAAATCTCGTCCCAACATCGAAACTTTTCATTACAGTTCTCCTATATATAACACATTTAGTCAGCTATTCGAATTGTTGACTATGTGTTGACTATGACTATGACTTGACAATGACTTGAGGGGGTAGTGGAACTGTCCATTTTACATACAAAATCGAGGTACCCTTTTCTCTAAAACTACTCAACCGATTTTCTTCAAATTGCAGGCTCTATCTTGGCTATAAAATAAGAATTGATGACAATTCAACTACCTCCTTAAAGCCTCCTTATAAGGAGTCGAAGTTGAAATTTCACTACGAACATTCATTATGATGAAGTGTGAACTTCATTACGTACACACAGTACGAAAAGATATTTTTTTTCTTGTAACTGTAGGACGGGTAAGAGATCTATAAAGTCTATTTATATAAGACCTTCGTTGACCATAATGTGTTGTTGGGGGAAATTGTCATACAATTGCTTCAAATTCACATCCAAGCTTACTGGCTATACTACTGAATTAAAGTATGTAGGGGTAACCTTAGAATGATCCATTCCAACATCCAATTGGGTAATATCGTCATTCGAACATTTAACTGTTCCTACAATAATTGTACTGTCGGAAATGTTGGTATCCTTTTGAATTTGTACAGTTCCGTTCGAAATCTGGAACATATATGGATTGAACGACCAGATTCCAGATACCATGAAACTATTAAGGGGGTATTCAAATCTAGAGGCATGAATTTCGGGCGGTTTTTGAAGCTCTGTACCTACAAATGAAAAAAAAAATTATTTTTAGTATCGATTTTTTTATCATTGATATTTTAGGATTACATAAAAATTAACCGAAAAAAAAAACTGATAATTCACAAAGTTATGAGCTGGCAAGTGTTTTTTTACGGCAACGTCGTGCATACCCTGTGCTCTAGTTAAAGATAACGCTTCCGATTTTAAAACGCTAAGCTTATTATGACGAGTAAGAGAAGAAGTTGCCCAGTCTTTACCTGCTAAGCGTTTCTCCTGATTAAATAGATGGCTTATATTATTGGCATCACAATATCTATAGACCAATCGACAGATGTCTTCAACAGTTAGCCCAAACAACGAATTTTCCATTTTTTATATATGATCTACTAACTCGGATTCTTGTTGGTCAGATAAAACTCGTTGATTTGATCCTGGACGTGGTTGGTTTGGTTGAGAACAACGCTTTAATTTTCCAGTTAATCGACGACGTATTGCTTCCTTAGAAATTTTATATTTTTTTTCCGTTTCCCGTATGTTCAATTTCTTGTTTCGAAAGTCATCAAGCGCCTTTTCCATATACTCATGTATCCATTTGCCAACACTGGTTTTTCTTTTGTAACTACGAACCATCGTGTTCACCTAAAAACAAATTTAATTTGAAAACCAATATCCAAATATCCAATTAAGAGTTAAAAAAATACAGATGACTCTCTTTACCCCAAGAAGTGACACCGATTGCCCCATACGTCACACATAGATAGTTTGTTATTTATTTTAAATACTGGCATTTTAAAGTAATATTCCTTAAAATATTAAACAGAACAATTACATAATAAACACAGATCTATACAGTTCTTTTAAATAAACACCACTTTTAAATACGAGAGAATGAACTTACCTTTTTTTAAATTTTTTTCGTTGGGCACTTTTGATCTTGCGATTTGTGTACGCTTCTGAGAACATACCACTTTTTGAATATAGAGATAAAGTTATCACTGATATTATTGGAAATATGTCATTGTTATTATTGCCACTTATAAAAGAGTAGAGCAGACTTTGTGCAAATTTCATATCTAATAGGGGTATTAAATTAAATTTTTGAACCAATTCAGGGGAAAATACTGTATTACAAACATTACTATTACAATAGTTATTTGTAACTAGAAACATGATACCTCTAAGAGGATTCCGAATTTATAATTATAAATTTTTCCACCACTGATAACCTGAGATGGTTTGTTCTCTTGAAAAGTCTTGCACTAATTTCTAATTCTATGTTTCAAAATAATTTTTCAAATGTAAATTGGTATAACTCCCTAACTAATAAAGTAATTAAAGTAATTAATAATTTTCGATTTTGATTACAGGATTACAGACGATTTGATGATATTTGGTATTCGCTTGCTTGAATACGGCCCAAAGACATCCTCAGACTTAGTTATAGTTAAATTTCTGTAAATACAATATATTTTCCCGTGTTCAAGTACCTAAAACTGTAGGAGCATATAAAATAAAATTTAATTAATTCACTGAAATGAACATTTATGAATAATATGCAACTATTTAAATATCGTAAATTATCGTTGCAGAACTCATGGCATTAAATTCCCATAAAAGGAGCCAGTCCTAAATGTAAATGAAATTATAAATATTATATTTCTTATTTAATATCTTCATATACATTCCATCCTTACAAAAAGAACCTTAACCACTTTCTGATCAAAATTTATTTAAATATAACACTCGTGGTTAGGTGGACTCACAATAAAATTGGTGATTGCTGTGGATATAAATTTCGTAAAAAATGGTTTCACTACTAACTATAAGTACGGCTAAAGTATTTATATAATTATACATATATTTTAAAATTTATGATTATCCTTCTAACCACCACATACTACTTCTATTAAATTTATGTAACTAAATAGGAAGTTATATTTTTGTCTTCTAGCAATCCGTTAAATACAATAAAATTATAAATATATAAGAAATTCAAAAGGTTGGTGATATAAAATATTGTGCTCGTATTATATATATACAATCAGCTGAGCTAACCCGGATGTTGTTGTCATACTGACATTGAGAAAGGATACAATACTAGCTACATACAGGATGTATAAAGCAAGTGCGAAAGCAAGAGATTATTATATTGGGGCCTGCAGGCATATGGTGCAATTTTTTCTATCTTTTCCGTCTTGTTTTTCCTTTTTTATTTTTTCTTGCGACAATTTCTTGCGAATATTTTTTTTTGTGTTATTAGGTGGTGTATGTGACACTGACAGAATTAAATTTGTCAACGAATTTATGAATGGACAAGTAAAATGTTGCTATTTATTTGTATATATAACGAGAACTTATTGATAATGTTTTTACTGGAGAAATAGGATGCGATGCGATTTTAATGCATAACAAATACATTATCCATATAATATAATTTAATCTACATAATTTTGTAACATCATAATGTTTATTTATGCCGTTTGTCTCTAAGCTTCATCCAACAAACATTATGATTTCACGGATATTTTCACTATATTTATGGTAGCGAGGAAATACAATTTAATAAAAATTTAGATTTATGGAATAGCTTAAAACACTAGTTTCTTATTCAACGAATATATAATATTCCGGATAAAAAGGTGCATGATCTATGGATATAAAAGATATTGCAAAAACGTATAATAATCATTTATAGTGAATAATCGTATTTATTTTATTTTTTCTACGTTTGTATTATTTCTACAAATATTATTATAGGTTAAATGCCTGGGATAAAGAGAAAATATAAACAGGATATGTATTTGTGGTCGGGGAAAGCGTAATGAAAATAAATATTTGACTAAAAGGATCAACAAAAAAAAAGTATGAAATGAAAATGATAAATTGCTTATAAGACATTTTATTTGGACTGGTGTCGATTGTAATAAATTCTTAAATCTTGTTCTTTTTATTATATAATATTTATAAGTCCGAAACTAAACTAATGTTTACCTCTTAAACATCATAATGTTTTACCTTATTTACTTATAATAAATCTATCAGATTAATATACCTTTACGAGATGTTATAATATATAAACAGAAAGTAAGAGAGATCAAAGTTGATGAAATTATTAAACGAAATTGTTTTACGATCGAATCGAATTTTTATGTAATTGACGGATTTCATCATTTCTTAAATCCATCAAATTACTCAATAAATTATCTTATTTATCCATCACGGAAAATTATATAAAATTGGTGTAATAACAGTAATCCTCTCTGATCGAGTTTGGCGAAATTTCGTATGATATAACGTTGTCCTCTGCAACAACTACCAAAATCCTGGTTACTGTTAAGAAAACACCCATTATCATTATCCACTTATATGATTCCCAGAAAATTGCCAATAAAAGAAAAAGTTCAATTTGCCCTAACAGACAAAAAAAAATTATATATATCTTACCCCATTCGAATTTAATATATAAAAAAAGTTAAAAAAAGTCACAAAAATAAATCGCTTGAATAAATTCGTTTTGAGAAAACATAAACCATTTTCTGCGTATATGCCGAATTCAATTTTCCAAGAAACCTATATGAGAAAAACCACATCATATTATATATACATTTCGTTCCCTTGAACTTCCCACATACAGACCATTTACAAACTTAGGCATAAAGGAAGAAATCGTAGCTTGTAGCTTGCTACCCAAGTAATGAAAGTTGAAGAATAGAAAATGTAATATATATAAATAGTATATATACCAATATTGAAAAGCGGGAAAATAATCGAAAGAAATGTTCTCACATAAAAATCATATAACCAAATCAATAATTTTTCTTTCCGGTTGACAGCACAAACCCAATTTTCTTCAATTTCACAAGAAACACGATTCGGTTTTTTCCTTTAAGCATGGTTGTGTATAAATATTCAAGATGGAAATTTCAAGAATGACATTTCTTAACCTTTTAGGTATAGCTACTTTCTCACTCATTTATATATTTGAGGTAAATATAGATTTCCAATTTTGAATATTCCTACGATTTGGTACTTTATAAAACCTAAAATGGAAAATGGCGATATATTTATTGACTCAAATAATAATAATGTTTTCGGCACCATCTTTTCATGACATTTAGAATCCAAAAAAAAAAAATAATTTTGATCAAAATTCTTTATTATTTTCAAAACTTGTATTTGGATATATTACTTTCCGCATCATATATCATACTTCTAATTTTCATACAATTCTAATTCATATTTCGGACATATCAATGCATGTAGTCATCAGAGGAACAACTGGAGCATGGGAAAATTCTTCAATGATCGGAAAATCAAAATGTCCAATAAATTTTGAATTAACAACCCCATATTCCTACTGCTTCTTTTAAAAAAGAAGTAACTCTAACAAACAGTGGCGTGCGGTCAACATCTCCATGAGGTATGTAGAATTTTATGACTACGACTAAATACGACTACCTTAATTAAGCTTTAATTTTAATTTCAGAATTTTCATATAGTTTAGGAGCTTGTTGTATGTTGACAAAACATAGTTTCTTCCTATCAACCAGTAAGTACGTTTTCCTGTATTTAAGTCCTTTACTCCCTCCATTCACCTCCAATTTCCTCTAATCTTCTTCCAATTTGTATCATATTATCGATAAATTTGACGATCAAGGCTTAGATCTATAGTTAAAAATTTCCCAGCAATATTTAGGATTGTTATAAATCTCCAAATCTCGAATTAAAGTCGCCATTAGGCCGAGCTATTGTTTCAGAACTTACATGACATTTGGTTAAAACTATATGTCTTCCAAATAAATAGTTTCCTATCCTGCCAGTAACAGTTAACATATTGTTAACACAGACATATCGGAACCTTTCATACGGCCCTTTTTGAAGTTTTATTTTAAAAAATTTGTAAATTATCGATTCTTTGGACCACTGTGCATTAACATGATATTTTCTTTGAAACGATGAAAATCTTATAACGGAGAATTCTTCCCATACGACTAAATGAACAAATTAATTTCTGTTCGATTTTTGAAAATCAACTTTCGAATTTTGGAGGGAGTTTCCGCAGAGCGAATTTTTTAATCGCCACTATTCCAAAAAGAAGGGGCTTTAACGTCGTGGGAAATTTAAAATTTCCAAATTTTAATTACATTCCATTTATAGACGGGATTAATCCCTAATAGCACATATAGATTTTAAAGACGTTGGATATATGTCTCAAAACAATATTTATAATATCTAGAAAACATCAGATAAACCTATTACATCG
>JANTOP010047479.1:0-10030 GCA_027564815.1 Symmerus nobilis | reverse complement strand
CACACTGAGCCGACGGACATCGTAAACTTACCACTAGGGCAAATTCTGCGCTTTATGGCCAGTATAAAGCTTACTAGACCTAACTAATACTTATCGATTCTGCTGGGCAGATATTGCCACACCCGCTTAATCATCTAATCTAATCTAACGTTAATCTAAAAACACCAAAATTGGACCCAAACTCACATTTTTGCCTCTGCTGAAAAAAGTGGTTGGTGAAGATAAGGGCCCTTTTCCCTGTCACGATCACAAATATAGTTTATATCAAGGTAATTACATTTTTCATAGTTGGAAGCCAATTATTCTTAATTTTAGAAGTAGAACCAAAAGAAATTAAAGTTTGAAAATGAGCGTACGAAACCTAGATTCTGGTAGACGTTTAAATGCTATAAATCAGTAAGCAAGTTTAGAAAAATAGGGTTCATTTTCTGGTTCGAAGAATTAATAGTTTGATTTCAAAAATTAAATCTTAAAACTTCTTTACGTAAATTAACTTATAATTTTATTAGTGAGGATTAGGAAAAATATTGACTAAAATTAACATCCATTTGTACATAATCTCGGATCCATTATTTCTTCGTTATCAAGCAACTTTCATGATATTTGCAATGCACAGCTAAATGTAAATGATTTTATTGACTATTCACTCTTATTTAATCCATAATACCATATATACTGATCTGGGTATTGTCTAAAGGAAATCATTATATTTAGATTTATGAATATCCAATCCTTTTCTTAAGAATTCGAGATACATAATTATATTTTATTACGTTATTTTAAAATAAAATTGGAAATTTTATTCAAATATTCTGATTTTAACAACAAATATTTTTCAACAACAATAATATTTTAACAACAAATAATATTCAGGGTACTCACTTCCAGGAAAATCGAGATAATACCCACAATAAAATACAGAATTTAATTAATTACTTAAAGATCATCCCTTGCCGGCCCCAAAGATTTTTCGGGGTGATTTAGGTACCAAAAATAATTAGCAAAACTGTTTTTAATAACTCTTAAAAACAATAATATTTATTTTATGGAATTTAAACGAATTCATTAATAACCCCATACCGACTGTTGGTAATCTATAATTTTAAAATTAAATGACAAAAATATTTATAAATAAGAAGATATAAAATTAACTTTTACAAATTTTTATTATTATTGACCTCACTTTTGATGGATGGAATGTTTTTTAATCCTCTGGGCAAATTGTTTGAAAATTTCTAATGATATTCTTGAGAATATATATATAAATATTCTGCAGGTATAATAACATTAAATATTATATACTTAATTATAAATAATAACAAAATATTCTTAGAAATGGTATTCAATATTATTTCATATTTTTATTAAATTGTAAAGGTTATAAAGAAAATTGTATGAGTTCATAATAGATTTTCATTTTCTATTTTGCGAAAATATTATTCTTATATTTTGCCATTAAATTGAATATAAACAAAAATCGAAATTGAAATCGAAAGAAAGGGATTAAAATAATTTCAATATACAATATTTTAAATATTTAATAGAAAATCCATAATGCAAACAAAATACTTGTATTAGAAAGAAAAGGAATATATAGGACTTTCTATTCATCTAATTCATTTATTTCTATAATAACATCAACATATTGCCGACCACATTTCATTCCCTTAATGCCTCCTTTCATCGGCAAAAAAAAAAATTAAAAATCCACATATTCCTTGTTTGTTCCATAGTTGACATTTTGCCAAAATAATCGTGTTATACTTCTCCGAGGATAAGTACTCCAGGGATACATTTAAGTTTCTCGAAGAGAATTAAATATTTGTAATCATCCGATTTTAATTTAAGACATTTGCTGGAAGATTATCCATAGAAAATAGTAATTGATATCGTATGTGTCCCATTTGAGAGAAAGGAAAAAATTAAGCTTCTTACTTGTAGTTATCGGTTCTTATATGTATATTATCAACTCAACTTAACTATCTTAGAAAGAGCATCCATCAATAGTGTTAATTTTTTAAATTACTTTATTTAATACGGTTTAAGATTTTATCTTATATAATGAGAATTATGTTATTAGAGAATTAGAAAAAATGGATTTCAATAATTATTTTGTTCTTTTCAAAGTTTTTGGGGCTGCGACTTAGTTAAGCGTGCGGTTATTGATTCTGAGATTACCCATTACCGATACTGCCGGCCATTGCAAAAACGAGTTTTTTTTTGGCTAGAAATAATCGTCCTTGTTTAACTAAATTGTAGACAATATATAGTCGGAGTAGGATTGAAATAAATGAGATTTTAATAAGGATATATGAATTTAACTGTATATGGGCTTTAATTCTATGTCTTAATACCTAATAAATACAGTGGCGTGCAGTCAAATGCGCAAAAGGCGCAGAGCACACCTGAAATATCAACAAAATCGTAACAAATTTCTATTGCTGCAAGTTGCTAATTTCATTTAATAATTTTGAATTATTTGAACTCTTGGGCCACCTATCTGGGGATTCTTCTGATTACTGAAAGATTTGTGGTTCTTGAAGTCTTGTTTTCTAAGATTTATACTATCTATCGACGTGGAGGTATCGTATCGGATAAGAGTTTATACGCCTTGAAATTTATTTTCCGTCCTAGTAATTTAAAATCAGTGAAATTGGAGATTTTCTGAAAAAGCTTTAAGAAAGTTCCAAAAGCTCATCGAAAGCTTTTAATTAAAAAATTATTTTAGTCAGTATGGAATCTAATTTTTTCCTTAATATTTAAATTTAAATGACATTGGAAACTTTCGTCAAAAAGCTATGTGGAAAATTAAAATCTATAAGAAAAAGCTTTAATGAATTGAATTGAACTATATTGAAGGCATTCATTGTCCTTGAAAATTTTTAATTTCGTGATAGAACCGATATCTGGATAGAAAGTTGATTTTATAAGATAAAATCCAGGTTTGAAACGTTCAGCTTTCTTTGAGCTTACCGCTTTAAGAAGCTTTAAGAGAAAAATCCGTATTTCATCTAATTATAATTTTAATGAATAAAAATAATAATATGAATAATGAATAAAAATTGAATTCTAAATTATAAAAAATTGTGTTTCTATTTTAAGCTTTCAATAAGCTTTCGAGATTACTAATATTTTATTTTTGAAAAATTTGAACATTCGTTAAATGGCTGTCCTGTGCATAAAAATAGACTTTCAAACTTAAAAAATTAAGTTCAAAACCTATAGAGTTTTCGCTGCGCTTTTAATAGTTTTGATTAGCTTTCTCTGAAAATTCCATATTTCACATCAATTTCATGAATGGCCGTTATCTGCATAGATATAGACTTTTAAACATAAAAAAATATAATTCACACCTTAGAGCTTCGTTGCGTTTTTAATAGTTTGGATAAGCTTTCTATGAAAATTCCAAATTTTAGTTAAATTTCATAAATTGGATAAAAATTCAATTTCAAATTATATAAAATGGCGTTTTACATTTAAGCTTTCAATAAGCTGTCGAGATTTTCTAAGCTTTCTTTTGGGTAGATTTGAAGTTTAATTAAAGGATCGTTATTTGGATGGAAAATCAATTTTAAGACGTAAAAAAAGGTTCGGGATATAAAGCTTTCTGAGAGCTTTTATAGTGCTTTCATTCGATAAGTTTAGTTTCATATTTTTATATTTTTTCTTAACTAATTTATAAACTTCTAGGTCATCTTATTTTTATGGATCCAAGGAAATTATCGGGAATTATCCGATATTCAAATTTCTTGGTGCGAGTCTTTACGAATTTTTAATTTTCCTTACATAAATTTCAACTTTCTTGAAATATTTAATTTTTGTATTTTTACATAACTGTCAAAACTTTCTCCGCACGCTACTGAAAAAATAATTTTCTTAAATCAAAGATTTAACAGGGAACTGATTTGATTTCCGCATTTGCAAGTCAAATTATAGTTTAAAATTATCAGCTACTAAAGTTTGGCAAACGAAAGGTTAAATCGCTATAAATGATCCTTATAAGAAATACTATTGAATTTGAGTTTAATAGGAAAATGTCCATGCCGATCGGCACGGCTTCAGAGTTTAATATATAAAATGATCATAAGTCCCGCTTCCCGCAATCGTACTTTTTTTGAAGGTTATACATATTATTAACTATTGCTGATTGCAACAAGATAGATACAGTATTTTTAATATAAATATCTTGAATTCTAAATGAGCTTATGTATTGTATTAGCTTATGATTTTCATCTCGTTTTATTTTATATTAATATTTTTTGAGATTGTGAAAAACATTTTTGCATTATCCAATGAATTCTAACCTATTTCAAATCTGTTAGCGCGAATCATGTATAACTTTTTTAACATCGTAACATTTTTTAGGTCATATAAATATTAGGCCAACACAAAAATTTAGTAATACCTATTAATCAACCACATAGCAGGTATGACATTTAATAGATAGTATTATTATATGCAGTGTGATTCGTTCCTGTAGTGTCAAACATCGGAGAGAGGTGGGAGGGGTTTATTCAGGGGGTCTGGACCTGTTGGGTGTGCTGCGGTCAATCTGCCTGCCAAGATGAGAAATAATACCCGATAAATATTTCCTCCATATCCTACGTACAATATTTATCGGATCTAAAAGATTTTCTTTCATTGTCCATCAGTTTTCGCCTCGTAAAGATAAAAGTAACTTTTCAAAATTTTCAATGAAATCTTAATACATAATTAGTTGCTAGTAACAGTAGAGTAACATATATCATAAGTCTATTCAGTGATTTTGGGAAATAAAAATAACGCTATCTGGAAATTTTCACAGATTGAAGAATGGAAATAAAACTTGGAAAATTACAAAAAAGGAAGGAACACTACCAAGAAATCCTTGTAGTATCCTTTTCTAATTATTTGTTGAAATTTTATTATTAATCCTAATTATTTTCCTGGTAGTTTTAGGTAATAATAAATTGATCAGATAACTCTACAAACGGGCTTTTGCACAAATTATGACCTTGAATAATTTTTCCCTTTACACAATAAAAAATGTATCCTGCGGCAAATATTTTTTGTTTGATATGGTCTCTGAACCTAAAAAATTTCATTTAAATCAAAAATCATGCCTAAATGTCTTATTGAAACTCGTCTATGATATGTGGTATCTTCATATTATGAAATATAATTTAAACTAAATAAGAAACTTTCAAAATACAGTCTGCTATTTACAAATAGATCTTCCTATCTAATACTTAATTTCTACAAGCTTAAAACTAGTATTTACAGAGTTTTTCTGCTCGCTAAGAATTTACTTCGCTAAATCTCACCTTCACCGGCCAAATATTCAATTCGTTCCTAAAAAATATCATAAATTTAATAAATATTCTTTAATGAGTAAATTTAATATTGACGTACCGTATGTGACCATAGATTAGGACCATAGATTTGGGTCATATTTCGGAAGGCGTGCTCTGCGCTTTCTTCGCATGAGCCTGCTCGCGACTGTCCGAACAGTATAATTTAATGATCGTGTGTATAATTTTCTTAATTAAATCGTTAAATATCAAATTTATCCCAAAAGGAAGTTAAATTTAATTTTAATTTTATTGAATGTAGGAAGTGAATTTTCAAACTTTGAGAAAAATTGAATTTTTACATATTTTGGAATTCAACTTCGATTTCCCACCCATCTCTGCATGTTCATGTTACCCATATTCAAAATCATACATTAATCTAATAAGCAAGTACAATACAGCCATAGAAAATCAAATGCTAAAATGTGATATTCAACCATTTACCTAATAATATTACATATAATTTATGAACCCACATTTACAATAAATATGATTTAACATAATAATTAAATTTATAAATAAAATTATAGATAGAAAAGAAATGCTGAAACCTCAGTCCTGCACATACAATTCTATTAAAAAATCATATATAATTATACAGGAAAAATATTTTGGTATCATACACTGCGCAAAATCTCATAAATAAATATAAATATTAAGTACAGTGTATTCCTCCCATGAATTACCCGGGTAAAATGTTGCATTTATATTTATTAATATTATTATTAAGTTACATTAAATACAAAAATTTATTCGTTCTATTTGTTTCCACGATCCAAATCCCATAATAATAATTTTTCTACAAAAACACAATGGCAGAAAAAACCCGGCCCATCATGCAGATGTTTTACTTCTTTTCATATAAATAAAGGTATCAACACATCTAAATATCTGAAAAATGGATGAACACAAACATACCATCCCGATGTTAAGTCGTTTAAAGAACTAAAAAAGAAAAAAAAATCGGTACATTTAACATCCCATAAAAGAAAATAAAAAAAAAAGGTTACCCGTATCCCCCTATTTTTCCGATATTTGTACCGAAACAACCGGCTATTTGTTTGGGTAAATTTATGTAAACAAATTGTTTCTTGAACCTCTAAAGTTTTGTAAACTCAACGATTTTATTTGGCCAACAAATAAAAGCAAGGTGGAGCTAAACCCGTATATGACCTGCGCTACAATATTATTATTCTGCCATCGGGATTGGTTTATTTTGTACGAATTTGATTGGTTGATATGTGAAAACATTGTGGGTTTCAATGCCGGGTATAAAAGGAATGGTAGGGGA
This sequence comes from Symmerus nobilis, assembly GCA_027564815.1. Classification (NCBI taxonomy): domain Eukaryota; kingdom Metazoa; phylum Arthropoda; class Insecta; order Diptera; family Mycetophilidae; genus Symmerus; species Symmerus nobilis. The sequence goes on along the minus strand of JANTOP010047479.1, from coordinate 3,409 downwards.
CAAGAACGAATCAGTTTAGTAGAGAGAACGATACCGATTTGAATAATTTTTGAAAGTTTTGTGGAACGCGAATGTGTTGTTTATTTTGACATTTAATTTCTTTCTATTTTACAAAAATTAAATAAAATTGGACGAATTATAATAAAAACAATAAATGTGGATGTGTGATAAAATCATAAGAACGAAACAATTTAATTAATAAAATTTCCTTGAGTGTATTTGTAAAAAAAAAATGGTTAAAATTGATACATTCTCAATGAATAGCCACACAATATTCGCCATGGCTAGAACTCCATTAAAATCTAGCTTTTCAATAAATTCAATTCTACCCGAAACTATGCAAACGTCACCAAATCCATCCCCGTTACCATGCGATTCACCAATCGGATCGGAACAGGATATATCCGATATTGAATCGGATTTGGATGTAACTGGAACACCGCCGCCAATGGATTGCAGTAAAGATAAATCGATTGATGAGAATTCAGAAGATGGACCATCATCACCGTCTAGTAAAGAAGATGGGAAGAAAGGAAATGAAAAACCGCCGTACAGTTACAACGCTCTGATTATGATGGCGATTCGGCAGAGTGCCGAGAAGCGATTAACATTAAATGGGATCTATGAATATATAATGAAACATTTCCCTTACTATCGTGATAATAAACAAGGCTGGCAAAATTCCATAAGACACAACCTTAGCTTAAATAAATGTTTCGTAAAAGTTCCTCGACATTACGATGATCCGGGTAAAGGGAACTATTGGATGTTAGATCCATCCGCTGAAGATGTTTTTATCGGTGGTTCAACAGGAAAGTTGAGACGGCGATCAACGGCCGCTTCTCGATCGCGACTAGCAGCTTTTAAGCGATCACTAGTCGGACCGATGTTTCCAACTCTCGGTTACCAACAATTCGGACAATTCCTATATCCATCTTCGGCCGCTGCTGCTCCAGCTTTACTAGCATCTATGTACAGTCGATACGGACCGTATACCCCTAGTTTAGCACCGAAACCTCAACTACCCCTTCCAATCCAATTCTCACAAAACATCGGTTTCGGTATGGATCGACTGCTGGGCGTTTCCCAGATACCACCACCCGCTGGACCATCTTCCAGCTCAGAGATTTACCAAAGATTACAATACCAACATTTACTGCAACAACACGCTAACGCTCAGGCACATCTCCTGCAACAGCATAGTCCAACCGAATCAACGCATCACCAGTCCACACCACCTCCACCGTCCGTTCAACCGACAATATCTTCATTGTATAAGCCAGTACCGGTTGTAACAAGGCATAGCTAGAATTTTGGGATTTTGGGACAGGACATAGACGTTGATAAGATAATATAATTGTGATCTAAACTTAGGTGCATTTATCAAATAAATTATTGAAATTTTAGTTTAGGAATTATAAATGAATTTCGGGTGTTTTGATTAATGAAATCAAAACCAACCAGTGATTTTGACATTTCTAATTTGCATAATGTTCAATTAGATTTTAACTATTAAGGAGAAGAAGTAAATAACATTATTTGTTTTTATATGTCAATTGTAAAATGATAAGTCAATTTGTTAACAGATCGAACTTTACCGTTTATTTAATAAGAATTATTATCATTGTACAAAGAAAAATTGTAAAAAGTAAATTGTAATTGTAAAAAAGTTGTAAATAGTAGATTTCGTAGAAAGAAGTGGATATAGAAAAATATATTAAAAATTATTTAAAATGAATTGATCATGTTTTAATTTCTTCTCAATCTACAAACCCTAACAAGAAAGGTGAGTACTCATTTTAGAAGCTTTATAAGTGTTACTTGAGGAGAGATAACTTTTATTATGTAACAAAGGATAGAGTGCATAAAATGAATTGAAATACCCGCTTTCACTGCTTTCTTTTATTCTCGTGAATTTGTCAATTAAAAAAGTTGACCGCAGCTCAATAAATTCACAAAGTTAGGGTTCGTACAACAATTTTAACTTTGAATACAGATTGTCAGAGAATGGAGTTAATCATTTTAACTCCTCAATATATCGGGGGCTCTTCAGATATTTCATAGAATTATTGATGCCATTATGAAACGCACAATCTGAAATTTCATTAGGAAATAAAAATTCGCATCTCAGAAAATACGATATCTTCAGAAAACTCGAGGAAAAATTAAGACTACATCGAGTCTGGGTATGTGTTTGAGATTAAATCTTCTCAGCGCCTTTTATGCAAATTAGAAGCTCTAAAAGCTGCTTGTTGTTTTTCGTTCGAATTCAGATGTAAAAAAATTTGGTTATTCAAGGTGGAAATGCTAAGAAAATGTAGGGTTTGTGATTTAGACAGGTTCAGTGGCGTGTAGGGCGCAGGGCGCAGGGTGCTTAATGCGTGCAAAAGGCGCTGAGCACTGGGAGTTTTTTAGTCGATATCGAGTCGAGTCGAGTCGATTAAAAACACACTACACAGAAAAAATATGAATTAATTTTTACTGGCCTCGAATCGCCATTGACTAAAAAACTCCACAAGCCTGGAATATCACCTAAATCATCAGCAATTTTTATCTTTGCTCTGTATAACTTGTTAAATCAATCGAAACTCAAATTATTTTATTTGATAACTTGCCTTGAGCCTAGCCTTGAATTAGGGACTCAATTTTAAATTAATATTATATATTTAAGAAAATTTATTAAATGTATGATATTTTTTGAAAAAATTGATTATTTAGCTCGTCAAAGTTAGGTTTGGCAAAGGTGATTTTGGGCGAGAAAACTGCTAATTTGAAGCTTGTAGAATTTAATTCTATTTAAAACATAAACTCCCTATAAAATATATAGGCTACTCCAATCGAGTTTTTCTGGTATCTCTTAGATATATCCAAAGAATCCAGGGATTTCTTAATATCGATTTTATTTTAAAAAAAAAAACTTGTAGGAAAACCGTTCAAAATATTTTTGTAATCAGATCACCTAGACCTAGATCATTTTTTAAATAATTTCACTTCCGAATTTGAAGATTTTAATTTGTCGGGGAAACATTACATACATTACATTACAGACATTATTACGGGAGTAAAATATGTTTTTTAATTTTGTCCCTTATAAACGCCTATGAAAATTCGAGGGTTAACTCTTTCAAAAATCTTTCTTAACAAAATTTATTCAATAATTATATAGGAACAATTCGGTATGATTAGATTATTCCAGATCCGAAGAAAATTATCTTGGAAAGTTTTTCTTTGAGCCTGTCAACGAAATCACTCATATTTTTAAAATAGATGAAAATCTCGATCTCAAAAACCAATCTAAATAGAATTTTCTAAGTTTAAGGACATGGAACATTATAGACGGAGAGCTGGCTACATGCCGAGCAACATAACTAGCTGCCCGGAATGTTTCACCTGGAAAATGTTCGATTGC
>JANTOP010047468.1:0-10032 GCA_027564815.1 Symmerus nobilis | reverse complement strand
GAATAATACAAGTGGGCCGAAACATGTTTAATTAAATTTCTAATCCCTTTATTTTCGATATATTTTCAAAGTCTTGGGGGGGGGGGGGCACAGCCCCCCACTGCCCCTGCCCCAATTGGCGCCTCTGCGTTCTTAATGAACTTCAGATAAAGTTTCCACTTTTGTGGCCTATAATTTTTATCGAAATCATGATTAAAAATACACTTCTCCCTTGACATTCCCGAATTCTATTAATCACCCTTAAGAATAAAATTTATTTATTGAAATATATTTCAGATCGATAGTCTTGAAAAATTAAAAAAATTAAATAAACATATGTACATCTACCCAGAGCTTAATTTCTAAAAAAAAAACAGAGCCGGAACGCATATACACTTAAGCAATGTAACTGTAAATTTTTCTTCTATATTCCTTATTGCATATTCATTTTTTCTGGCCTATATCTTTCGCAGTCTAAAACGTTCGACTGAGAATATAAAAGAACCGGAACGCCATTCCGGACCGTTCCGATCGAAATTAAGCGCTGCTTCTACCTGTTAAAGATAAGATGAGTTTAAAAATACTGACTGGATAGACAATACTACCGAACTATGGTTCAAGCCCCCGTCATTTTTGATTTCATATCGAGAATTCTCTGAAGAAGATAAAAATTAACAACTAAATAAACACAAATTACAAGAAATGTTCAAAGGGGGGGAGGCCCAACCTCCCTCTGCCCCCCCCCTCAATTGGCGCCTCTGCTTGAAAGGTTTTCTAAAATATATTTAGATGATTTGGAGAGTTGTGAAATTGGGGATACAGTTCCTTTCTATTTTATAAGATTTCTTCTAAAAATTCTCTGAACGAGTGTGATCTCAAATTCATGCAGCATTCATTACTGTCATAATTACAATCATGTATTACAGTCACAGCTTATCAGCGATTAATTCAAGTATTTCACGACGATTACATGGCCGATACTGTATACTACCCATTCAAAATTGTACGAAACAGCGTATCCAACCGAGTGGTTGGCTGGCTCGCTAGGATTTCATATATATTTTTAATTTTTTTTTTTCTGGTTTTCCGTCAATTTTTTCTTTATTTTCCTTTAGGTATTTTATTTACATTATTTTATTTTTTTTTTTTTTTTTTTGATGTTGTAAATGTGTAATAGGAACGAAATGACGATGATAAAATGACGACGATGAAAATGATAGGCATGTAAAAAGTTTCATTTTTTTCCGACGTCATATCATCTGTATTCCAGTTACCATACCCCCATATAGCTCCTAACTCCATTCCCCGATCGAAATTGTGTTTTACAAATAAGGAAAAAAATTGGAACAAAAATCAGGGTTTGGTCCCGATAAATGTATATGATAAAGAGATACTATTTGGGATTATTTTTACGAAAAAAAAAGTTACGCAAACTCAAATCATGTAAGAAAACCCAAAGGCTCCCCCCAGATATCGGGAATATATCGATGACAAAATGTGCTAATTACCATATAAAGGAAATAGAATAGAATCTAATACATTTCATGTTTTATAAAAGGATTAAAATCCTTTTGTAGTACTTATCAAATTTCAAACTACCGAAAGTTCGCATATACAAAGGAAACAACAGAATATAACATTAGAAGGTCAATGTATGTACCGATATCTTGCCCAATTTATGCTCAATGAATCAAATTAAATATAAGATATAACCACACCGTTGAACAAAGGAAACAATATTTTATGGAAATTAATAAATTCAAATCAAATTCGAATACATCCGGATCCGAATAACAAATCGAATTTTGCACAATAAATTTTCCAATTCCCAACATACCAATAATATGAAATATATTACATTGAATTTTGGATAAAACTATAAAATAAAATGTCATATGTTTCACAGAATAAAAACCCATTCAATTATCTCATCAAATTCATCAAGAGAACCATCGAACTATAGAATTCCATATTCAATATTAGATGGGGACGATAGATATTGAATAATCGGGATGGGTAGAAAATATTCAATTGAACTATTCGAATGAATTTTAGAGGGTTGAAAATATGTAGAAAGATCGAGATCCATAGAAACACGAATGCACAGATGCATGACAATGCTATTAAATTATAGGATATTTCGGTGCCAGAGACAATGCAGACAGTAAAAATCCTAAAATTTATTGGTATTATAGGGATGGAAATAAGGGTAAAATTGTAAAGTAGGTGATTCGGTTGTCAGTTTTTAATAACATTCATCCATGAAAAATTCGATTTCATGTTTACCCTAAGTTGCCAAATTTTATTTATTGATAATAGATTTAACTATACATTGGGTAGTGTAACCAATTCAATCAAACCCATTTATTACATAACCGCCCTGTAATATTTCCGAATCTTGCAAATTTTTTATGTGGGAAATTCTAGGGACATTTAACATTAAACAGGGTGATTTAAAATCAATTGTGTTTTAATGATTTTTCATAGAAAAACTGGAGTTGACCTAGATCCGACCTCCCGGTATCGTTAATATCCACATTAAAATCTGGTTATCCCATTATTCAACACACATACATTTCTAAGGGTATGAAAGCATTTCCTCTGTTACGAAGGGTAGAATTCAATCAAAAGCACATAAATATACAAAATATACGTGATCCTACTATGTACAGGATATTTATCAGTTTTCTGTTAATTGATCAGTGTACCCGATAAAAATTGGATCGAATTAAAGTTAAGCGATGTTGGCAAATGTTTTCTCATACTTTTCGGGTTGCTGGAGGGAAAACATATCGAAACAATGGGGTTCTAGTAAATGTATCTTACCCCGATACAGTTATCGGGATTGATATATTTATATGAATAGCCTGTAATGTATTGTAATTTAACGAGGGGAGAGTGTTAAATTGATGCATGACTCATAATAGGTAATTAATTTGATACGGAGATTCAATCTATTCATATGGATGGATTTTTGAAGTATGGAAGTATTGATTTTGTTTTTAATTAAAAATATCATCGGTAAGTAGGTAATGTAATGGGTTCGAGTAATGTTTTATTTTGAATGAAATTTGTATTATAATTGAGAATATTAAAATATATTTTTTACCAAAAATTATGAATTTTGTAAATATATTATAAATCCAAAATATACACTTATACAGCCTTTCAAAAAATCCGAAAATTCTATTAAACCAGGGATTTTATCAAAATTATTGAAAAATTTTGAAAAAATCCCAAGATTTGTTTGTTTGGCTTATAGGCAGGCCTTGCATAAAACTAAAGGTAAATTATAGACAATTTTCTCACAAAATCGTAGAAATCGAATGTATTTTAATAAAGGAAATTTTTCTTGAGATCCAAAATTCATTTAGGAATGACCTACACTCGGCATATTCTCTTATTCAAAAACATTGGATTTTGAAACACATTCTGAGCAATTTTATGAAAATCAGCAAAATAATTTTATTAATTCATTTTAAGAATTTCGAAACTATTACGAATTTTAAATATTGAGAAATTTAATGAATATTGGGATATCAAAAACTTCTTTAAAATTATTAAATTTCATGAAAATCTGTTAATTTTTTGAGAATTAGATAATTTAATGTAGTTCGAAAAATCCGCAAAAATCGAAGTTTAGAAATATACAACAGAGGTCTGAAACAGGAAATTCCTAGGAGTTGGAAAATTCAATAAAAATTTGAGAATTATCAGATCTCACATAGCATTAATATTTTTCACAATACTGTTCTAAGTCTCCGCAAAATTTTCACCAATTATTATTGGATATTTGTGCCTTCAAATTTACTCGTAATTTTCGAATTTTTACAAAATTATCTGAATTCATATTACGCCTAGGCGCCATAATTTTTGTGATCGAGATACCAATATGTCTTTCTAATGTATTTTGGCTCGGTAATCACGATGATTGCAAAAAACAATTCTCTATGGATAGGATTTCGAGATATGAATTTTGAAAAAATATATACAATATTTGAACCTCGTATAAAAATGACCAATGTGGTTAAGGGATTAACCACCCTGACGCTTGGAAAAATGGGTATCCAAATAAAAATTGTTTTTCACGCAACTATTAAAATAATTATTATTATATTCCACAAATACATTGTGACTTTTATGAATAATTAAAAAAAAAAATTTTTAAAATGGCGGAGATATGAGTCGTCAAGTAGGACCCTATTTTGAAAATCCTTGCTGATTATAGGCGTGCAGTTTAATGCGCAGAAAGTGCGGAGCACAACTGAAATATTATTAACAAAGTCGTAACCAATTTTTATTGCTGCAAATTGCTAACTCAAATTATTTTGTTAAATAATTTTGCATAATTTAACTAATTTTTTTACCAAATTTAGGTTGAATTATGAGGGGAAAGGAGATGTGGTAGAAAAATAGTCTTAAAATCTGGCCCCTGTCTAGGAGTTTATACGCCCTGCCATTTATTAGCGATCCCAATAATTTAAAATCAGTGAATTTGATGATTTTCTGAGAAAGCTTTCAGAAAATTCCAAAAGATCATCGAAAGCTTTTAATTTAGATATTAATTTGTATGGAATCTAATATTTCTCGCAATAAATAAATTGAAATGAAATTCGCAATCTTCGTTGAAAAATTCGTTTTAAAATGAAAATCTTGAAGAAATATTTACATTTCATAGAATATAATTTTAATCATTATCAAATCTAATTTATCTCCAAATAAAATATAAACTTAAATGAAATCGGAAAATTTCGTTAAATAGCTCCGTGGAAAATTAAAATCTCCACGATAGCTTTATACATACTTTAATGACTTGATTTGAATTGAAGGCAAATTACCACGAAGGTGCCCATAGTTCTTATCTGCCCTTTCTTGTAAAATTCATCTATCGGCCTGAAATTTTGAATAAGCTTTCAATGAGCTTTCGAGATTTCTAACCATTTTTATTAAAAAAATTTGAAATTTCGTGAAAGGACCGATATCTGGGTAGAAAAAAGATCTTTAAAAGTAAAACATTAAGTTCGAGACTTAGAGCTTTCTTTGAGCTTACAATTGATTAAGATAGCTTTTAGCGAATATTTCATACTTTATCTAATTTTAATGGTTCGCGTAAAAATTATATTCCAAATTATATAACATATTGATTTTAAGCTTTCAATAAGCTTTTGAGATTTTTAAAGCTTTCTTATACAATAGAAAAAGGCGAAATAACGATCTTAATCTGCATAGAAAATAGATTATAAAACGTAATAAATGAAGTTCCAAACTTAGAGCTTTTAATAGTTTGTATAGAAGCTTTCTGCGAAAGTTCCATATCTCATTTAAACTTAATGAATCGGATAAAAATTTGATTCCAAGATTTGTAAAATGAAATTTTTTTTTTAAGCTTTCAATGAGCTTTCGTGATTTTTGAATCTTTTTTTGGGAAAATTTGAAATTTCGTTAATAGATTGATATATGGATAGGAAAGAAATTTTTGCACGTGAAAAAAAGGTTCGGGGAATAAAGCTTCCTGGAAGCTTTTTAGTTTTGCAGAGCATTTGTACAAAATGTAAAGTATTGATATTTTTGTATTTTTCCTCAACTAATTTATAAACTTCCTGCATCATTACATTTTTCGGATCCGAAGAAAATTATCAATGTCCGATATCCGATATCCAAATTTCTCGGTGCAAGTCTAAACACATTTTTGATTTTTCTTAGATAAATTTCAACTCTCCCAAAATATTTCATTTTTATATTTTTGCCTGACTATCAAAGAATAAATGTTGAAATTTCATTCAAATCGGTCAAGCAAATCTCGAGTTATCTTGGACACCAATTTTAAAAAAGTTGTTTCGAGAAAAAAGCGGAAGAAAAAAAAGTACCGTGTCAGCGGAACAACGTTTGGGAAAAAATACGTAGACCTCTCGACCTAGACTTTCAGCTGCCAAAATTCCGCTTACTACCTCAGCTTCAGTCCGACTCTCTGAAATAATTTGAATTTAGAAGTGGTTAAATGCTTAAAATATTTTTATAAGAATTATAACAATTTATCTAGCAAAAAAACAAAATAAAATTCGATTTCTTGAAAAGCTCAGGGTGATCAATCCTTTAAATGAGATAACAAAGTAAGGGCAATTAAATTGCCTACATCGGGAGAGGGTCAGTTTTTTCTGTCAAAATCGAAATCGAAAATTCACTACGGAAATCTACGAGAAAATATCTAAAAAGTCAAGTTTTTCAAACTCAGTTTTCCATATTTTTTTAGTCTACCTCCAGAAAATTTCTAAAATTCATATCTGGAAATTCTATCCATAGTATGTTCCCGATTTTCGTGTTTATTGGGCCAAAATACATAACAAAATTATAATTCATGAAATTTTCCGATTTTTGGTAATAAGACCGGTCATATTTTCTGATTTAACAGAGATATTAGACTTACATTTGTTCAGGAATCAGTTAAATTCAATTTATCAGAATGTATATCATAAGGAATTAACTAATCTTGTTCTCCAGAACGAATATGTTCTCAAGAAAACTCATGGTTCTCTATACGGATAAAATATTCTCATATTTTAGTACTACAATTTTCAAAAAGTAGGTAAGAAGTTTTTATTTTGTTAATTCCACGAAAATATTTTTAACGAATTTTTTTGAAATTTCATTACAGTTTACAACCCGTTAACTAGGATATGGGACATTTCTGGAAGCCGGACTATTTTATAGGAATTTTATTGGCAAATTTACATTTGAAAATTTTTTTCAAACTTGGTTTTTTAAATCCTCCTTCACTACAAACTCCTTCACCTTCCTCCCCCCCCCTCCCCCTTTAACCCCAATTCAAGTTTCAGTAACAGATTAATATATGGAATATGAAATGTTGAGAATAGGATATGAAATTAAGGATTACGCGATATAAATTTATTAGCCCATCGAAGCAATGACATTTTGCCTAAATTCCGAAAAACGCGGAAGTATTACCCGGTAAAAATTCAGTTATCTCACTAATAAAATATTACAATTTTCAATTCCTATTTATTTACTATCGAATAAATATTGTTTATTTATTTGCACTTTAAACGCAAACGTTAATTATAATGTAAATATTTGAATAGAATTTCATTTATTAATAATTTACTAGAAATATTTTCTTATACGCATATTTATTATACGAGTTATGTTGTAATATCAACAGTAAATAGTATTAAATATTACAATTATATTATGGATGTATATAGTACAGTACACCTAAACCATGATTTATCTCTTCGTTGAAACATTATAATTGTATAGACAGAAATTTACTTAGGTCTAGCTGTTATAATATTCTAAATGTGGTAGGTGGAGATTATTATTATCATGTTCATATATTTATGAAAATATAATTTTAATAAAGTTCATATTATTATTATTATGTGAGGGGGTTAGATGGTTATTAGATAATATTATTATATTTATTTTAAGCCCAACTGCCAGCAGCTGAAAAAGTGATTATGGATGATTAAGATTATATGAATGTAGGAATGGAAAATAAGGAAAAAGCCCATAAATGGATATGTTGGGAATAATTTATTACTATATACACGTAGATTAAATTAATACGTTTATGTTCGGATACGTTTAAATTAAAGGGTCGATTAAATTAGAATTTTTCGGAAAAAGGATGACTTTTTGACTATCTACGACATTTTCTAATATTTCCTTGTATACGATTTTCTTTTATCAATTTAATGATTATGGTTATAAAGACGAGAGTTTACTGTATAGTCAAATTTATTAGCACTTAGAACCATAAATTCAAAAGTGTATTTAACCAGGCTGATTCTCGATTAAACCCACTGAATGGGTTTCTCCAACATTCTCCAACTTTTTGGAAATTTACGTTGCGTTGATCACTAAGCGATATGCCGTCTTCCTTTGGAAGATGTATAAAAATACCTCTTAAGAGATTTATACCTTATCAGCAGGGAAACGTAAAAAAATGATTACTTAACAGCACGAGGGATGAATTTAAATATTCATTTCCTCTACCTGATTCACACATCGCTCATCTTAATTTTTTTTATTTCTTAATATCCCATAACGAGACATTAATATTTACATGAGAAAACATCAATTTTTGATAGGATGGAGATTCAGAAAGTAATATCGGCTCCCATCTAAAATCACTGGGACTATCGATACCACGTATAAAAGTACTGTTTTGTGTACAAAATGAAAATACAAAATAAACACCATTGAATTTAAATAAAATACGATTTTGATTATTTTTTTTTTATTTTTTTATTTATTTTTAAAATATTCAAATATTTGCTGGAAATATTTCTTCGTTGATTTATTTTTTTCTCGTAGAAACGATTAAATACAATACCAGAATTGTGTTGTTGTAATAAATAAATTCAATATTTACCAATTCCAATGACTTTTGTCGATGATCGATGTTATATTGTTATTTTATCCCATCCTTATTGTATAAAGAATATTTTATATATGTACCCGAACCGATTGTTCAAATTGGGATGGGTTTGGGTGATAAATGTCCTCTCTACATGATATTTTTTTTAAGCTCTTATTTTGATAGTTACTTCAATATTATTATTTTTAGTTTACTTACTTTATTGACATACATGATTTTAAATTTTTATATTAATATTATTTCTTACTCTTTAATTTTTTCAATTCCTTGTCGAACATCGATCGGATATCCTTAGACTTCGACTTTATTTTAAGTTCAAATGTTTGATATTTCTTATATATTTTTTTTGTATTGATTCATGTTTACAATGCGAATGAGTAGTTATTTGGAACAGTAGTAATGCCAATTCTAACAATTAATTTATTAAATTTGAAGATAATTTATTTTCTTCTTAAATTATTTTAAAAATTGAAATATAATATTCTATTTAATTAAAATTACCCATAAATCTAGTCCGTCGCACCCATAAATCTTAGTTCTGTTTTTCAAAAATTATTTGGCATCCCTAAAATAACCGATAAACATCAGCATTATTATTTGAATGAAAAAATAAATATTACAAATAGAAAATGTATTGTAGGAAATCATAGAAAATGATGGAAAAATGCTGCTTACAAATATTGATATTGTATTGATAAAGCGATATTTCATTTGTTTATTTATCTATTTGTGAAATAATAATTTTTCTTCTCTATACTGGATTAAATAATTCTCCATTTTAACTCGCTTGCCAATCAATTTCTAAAATGGAAATTAACATCTCTGCTGCCTGTAAGATAATTGTTGAGTTGGCCGAAATCAATTAGAATCAGAAAAATAGAAATATCTGATAATTAAAAATAATTTTTATAAAAAAATTATCAGTATGCAAAAGCCATAATAAATATTAGGCAAAAAAAATATTTGATTTTAATATATCTGCCAAAAAAATATTTAAATTTCTTAAAAGCTCCCAGAATGCTTTATTTTCCCAACCTTATTTTTACGTTTTAAAATCTATTTTCTATCCAGATAACGATCCTTTAATCAAATTTCAAATTTTCCCAAAAAAAGCTGCAAGAATCTCGAAAGCTCATTGAAAGCATAAATAAAAATGTATTTTTATATCACTTGAAATCGAATTTTTATCCCATTCATTAAATGTAAACGAAATATGGAATTTTCTCTGAAAGTTTATTCAAAATATTAAAAGTTCAACGAAAGCTCTAAATTTTGCATTTAATTATTTACGCTAAAAATCTATTTTTATCCAAATAACAGTCCATTAACGAAATTTTAAATTTTTCCAAAATAAAGCTCTAAAAATCTTCATAGCTCTTGGAAAGCTTAAAATTAAAATGTCATTTTAAATAATTTGGAATCGAATTTTAATCACATTCTTTAAATTTAAATTGTAATTGTAATTGTTATTGCGATTTATTAATGTGAGATACAAAGGACAACGTCCTTATGCTAAAATGTATCTCCAATAGTTAACAATTAAGTAATCATATAATTAAATACAAAGAGTACACATGTAAAGAAAAGAAAGAAAAATAATTATAACTAATAGCTAAACTTATAATTAAATGTAGTAAAGAAGTAAAGAACCAACC
>JANTOP010047457.1:0-10033 GCA_027564815.1 Symmerus nobilis | reverse complement strand
AATTTCGCCGTTGTGGAGGTATAGAAACTAACAAGAATCAAGAAGACAATAACAACCACAACCAACCAGCAAACTCGGCAGAAGTATCTACTGTTTAAATTCGTAGTATACTATAAAAACAGAAAGAGGTTAAGTGCAAGATCGACCAGAAATAACAGGTCGCGGCACGTCTAAAAAAAACGACAGGTCGCGATGCGTCTCGACAAGACAAAATAAACTCTGTCTCAGTCAGACGCGTTGCCCGCTCCGCTCAGCATAGTAAGAACCAAGGGCTTTGGGTTCACTTGTATTCCTACTAACAAGTGATCAAACAGCTGCCCAAAACTGCCCGCAATTCGCAACCTCGTTTTGCCCGAAAATTCGCATTTTAACGCCCTCCCCCCTCCCAATGACGTTTGAACTAGGACCACTTTTTGGTCTCGATTTTGATATTGTGGTCCTTTATAACGAGCGACCCTTCGAATTCATTAATAATGAAGCTGGCTCCATTTTAGAAAAGTCTAACTTTTAGTGTTTTTACCTAAGAACGAACGAAGATATTGACCGATTCGAATAAGATTTTGCAGGTGTGTTTCTGGTATGAGTGGGCCACTTTTCACAGGTAGCCGTTTCCGATCAGAGTAAAAAGTGTTAAAATGACCCATCCTACTGCACGTACGTACATATCCTATTAAATGATACATTTTACTTTTATTAAATACTTAACTATGTAAAATTTAAATACAAAACCATTCTCACAATCACTTATTTGTAGACGGATGATGGCACAGCGGCTTAAAGGTATTAATATTCATATTTAGAATATACATAGAATAATCGCCAAGATGTTCAAGATGCCACTTATTAAATATTTACTTTCTTTTTATATTATTCAATTTTCTCTTTCACTAATCTATTTTGATTGTTGTTCAATCAATTCATACTTTCAACATAATTCGCTAATGTCCTCTGATATTTTCATTGAATTATGATATAATAATATTATATCGAAAGATGACTATGAGAAAAAAATATATGAAACATCTTTAACAGGAAAAAAAAGAAACAGAAATGTTTGAAAAGATCTTTAAATCGGTTTAAAAATTCATTATTGCCATCTGGGATTCTTTTTAATAAAATATCTGGTGATTATTTTTTTTTTTGTTTTACAACTTTCACATCAATTCGCAGCCATTTCGCTCGCTCCCGTAAATTAATATCAATTATATCCTACTCTATTGAATATTTCTCCCCTACCTTCCGAATAAAGTTACGACAAACTAAGTAAATATCTTTTCAAATTTTCTGTCTTATTCATATTTTTTTTTAAATGCAAAAGATGCTGATGAAGAAAGTGGCGGAATTTTAATTAAATATTTAATAATTTCAACAACTAATGTATTGTTGTATTATAAATATATGTATTATAAATATTTATGGAGCATCTTCTTGGAACCTCGTATTGTTTGGAAATTTTGCTTCATCAGTAGCTTAAGGAAAATGTAGAATAAAAAGTTTGCGTATACTTCTTAAATATTTCTCGTATTTATGGCAAAATATACGAGTAACTAACAAAAAGAAAATTTATAATTCCATCAATATACAAAAAATTTATAATTCTCCAAAATACATACATTAGATAGGTATGAATATGTATTTGTGTAGTGTATGGAAAATTTCGGAGCAACAGAATTGTTTTGAAAATGGGTACTGAAATGTTCAGTGTAAATCCCATCCCAGAATCGAGTATAATTTTCTTTATCTAGTTAGTATACCAAAAGGTTTAGCATTCAAAGAAATCAACCAAACCACCCTTTATATTTTCTTCATACGATACGACATTATACTATAATGATATAATGCAATATCTACAGACAGTATAAATTTATAAAATATTGTTTGTATCTCTATGCAAAAATTGTTTCGGCTCGATTATTACAAAATACTGTATGATGGTGAAAAGATATTAATCATGATGAGGATTTAAAAACATGATAATTTTGAAATTGGTAAGTATTATATTTTAATATCCAATTATAGAAAATTGTATCTATCCACATCCTATACATGATTGTATGTAATGGATAATTACCATTCCAATTTATCGTACAGGAAATTGAATTTTCTTTAAAGAAAATGCCATATCACATCGATTGAATCTGTTATATGTATAAATGAATTCGTTCAAAATGAATAAGCTTCTGCTATGACAGGCTAAAATTATTGTATTGTAAAATTTCAAGAAACTATTGATAAAATATGCATTACTATGAAGTGGTTCATGTAGAAGTATAGAGGAATATTATTAAGCAATGCAGAATGGAAGTATAAATTATATACTCCTATCTGTGTGGTGTTGTCTTTAACCAAGTGTTGATACAAAGTTATATTTTAGTTATCATCTGCTGAATGTACTTGCACCATTGCATAATAAACGGATATGTATTTTAAAGCGAATAGACGGTTGTGATTTTAAAGCGGATGCTAATAATAAGTTTATGAAGTTTTGCATTTAAATGCTACTTCTTGAGTAACTGTCGATTGGTATTGTACAAGCCTTGTTGAAAAGTTACTACAAGATATTACTCTGTAAATGATCAATTAAAGATAAATTCATGTAATATGTAATTCATTTTAAAACACATTTGTTCCACATTACTTTCAAATTTCAGCCGAAAATATTTATCAACAACTTCTTACTTCAGTGGTAGAGAAGGCATTGCCTAAAATTTAGTGAAAGTAATAAACAGCGAGAGTGTAATGTTTGTAAAGTATAAGTATAGTTATTTATTTCTAGTTGAGTTGAAAAAATCTTGTTGATATCATATTTCAAATTTCGTAAAATTGAACGGTAGAATGAATATTATAAGATCTTCTAAATGATATGTCTAACTGCTTTTAATCTGGATTTGTAAGAATTACAGTACTGCATCTATACAACTTCATTTCACGAACGGTATTCGTTTTGGTTTTAATAAAAAGTTACTTTCAATTTTTGTTCTGTTCCACGACATTTGGTGTTAAGAGGAATGATTTATTACGCTCTAAACTTGGCTTGATATATAACTTCTCCCAAGCTGCTGTCAAATATTATCTAGCCCTATACGATAGCGTACAATGCCTTTCCGTTTTGGGACCCTTGTTTTTTCCTTTATTTTTTAATAATTTGCCAAATTTGCTAAAGTTTAGTAGCTACCATTTGCCAAAGGAATATTTGAATTATTTTGAAGAGTAAAATCCGAATCTATAAGAAAAAATTACAGGAATACCTCGCTCAGTTTCAGAATAAGTCGCTCAGGTTTCAATTAGTCCGGTTAATTTCCGAACAAACAATGCTGCTTCAACAAAGAAAAAAAACCAAAAATATGAATATGTATGTGTAATTGTTCATTCATAAACTTACGTAAATTTTCAAAATTATGAAAACCTAAAACGAAATCGTATGCCTTTGCTACATTTTTGTTTCCTGAAAAATAGCTAGATAACAATGTGAGCGATCTTTTGGTGATGATCAGTATTTCCTTGTTTATTAATTTTTGAGTCTATTTTCTCGTAAATAAATTTTAATTTACTGATTTAACAAAAATTATGTACGAAAATAGTCACTTTCAAGAAACATAAATAGCGTTGGAACAAGCTCGATATATTAAAATTAAGCGTCATTAAGAAGGTGAGCCATTTTCTAAAATAGCCCATGAAAACGGACGAGTTGTCAGTTCGCAAAATTTTATGAAGTATGGAATTTCATTGAAGTATGGAGAAAATGTTTAAATACATTATGCTTATTTTATTTATTGAAAAACAGCAACACATTTTTGTTTTTTGGAACCAATTATCATTTTTGTATGTGGTTAGTTCCTCGATTAGTCCGGTTTCAAACAGTCCGGAATATCGGTGGAACCGATTAGCCGCACTATTCAAGGTATTCCTGTACTTCTTTTTTTAAATTAAATTAAATGTAAAAGTAAAAATTGTGAAGAGAACAACGGTGAGTTTTATTTCAATTTGTATATACATTCTCTCTCTTTTCTACTATTTTATATAATATACAATACAAATTTCATTCATAGTCGTACATCTATATCGTCATCTACCATATATCCATATTTTCATCTCCTAGATTTCCCGCCATAATTCCTACTCTAGTTAGTAGACCAACGAGTTTCAAATGGAAGAGATAATTTACAAAACCGTCAACAATAAAGGTTATTTCTCTTCATTAGTCCGTTACGGTTTTCAAAGTTTAAACTTGTTCGGATTTATTCAACAGAAATTGCTCGAAATTATCCAAATTTATTACAGATAACTCTCAAATCTGAAATGTCCTATGTCCTATGTCTCAATCATTCCTAAATCATCAATGTTTTCACACGCACTTGTCTTGTGTAACTTGTGACAAACAGTCGTGCGAGAACTCGAACTTTATTTTAAAATAATATAATAATAAGTACGTGTACCGTGTATCCCTTTTTGAATCTATGTTATAATGTTTTTGAAGATCATATGATAATGAAGACAAAAGGCTTCCATGAATACTTTTAATTAGCCCAAAAGTAACGATACCTCTCAATTATAAGAAAATATACAGAACTTCAATTCTCATAAGTGTATGCGGGGTAACTTGTTTAATGGACTGACATAATCACATTTCCTTTTTTGGAGTGGAATGAAAATATGAGAATGAAAAATATATGTTATTTAAAAAAAATATTTTAAATTTGTTTGAAAACAAAAATTTACTTTTAACGATGTGTTTTCTGTACATCTTGTGCACCATCAACTGAAACGGAAAATACTCGTAGATTTCCTTTTGTGAAACATCGGTGAAGTTATGAACGTTTTTTCTCTCTATATCGTTTATTTAACTTATTTCGAATAGTTATTTTCAACTTATATGGCTGGATATAAACACAATAATACTTACTACATTCTGTATAAACAATAAGAAAATAGTTTTGGGCGCATACCATGTATAATTGCTACTAAATTAAATAGTCAAAGAACGACGATTACAAAGCAGGACAATGTTTATGTGAAATGTATGTGTGCTGATTCATAGGAACAGTTAGTCTGAATCGAAGTTCTCTTAAACCAGTTTTTTCTAAACAAGGGGCGCAACCCCGATGAGGGGGGAGGGGGCAAATTTCTTATGTTATGTTATAATATGTTTGAATATGTTTTAAAATTTTCGGAAGGGGGCGACTCAATTTTTTCAGCTAAAAGGGGGGCGCAGGAAGGAGAAATTTGGGAATCACTGTCTTAACCCTTAACACTGTCAACGATTTTGATACGTATCCACTTTCTTGGCAGCGCAACGGCGTTAGTATAATTTATATGCAAATAGAAATAATTGAGAAACAACTTTCTTGTAATTCAATTAATCTACTCATTAGAATGTACAAAAATTTATATTATAAAGAGATTTGTTCATATATGGCAGAAACAAAATAATAAGTCAAGAAATATAGTTATTAGTAGTAATATTTTGAAATAATAAAAAGTAATGTTATTAAATGCAATAATGATAAATAATTTCTATATGTTCCATGGTATTTTTCTTAAATTTTTTTTACTTGAAAAGTTTATTCGCATATGTACCAACAACTGATCTCTTAAATATGAGTACAATATAATGAACGTACAATCTGAAAAAGGCTACTGTATTTTCATTTATTTTATCGGAAAGCAGAATATCTTGTTGTAAGCTTCTTTTATTTTGTAATATGTATAGGAACTCGTCCAGATAACTGCGACTTATAATAACATATTTTTCCATCTCTAGATTGATGGGGTGTTTCTGTTGAAACTGTAAATTATATTGGCAGATCTTATTTCTCGTCACTAATGGAAAATGGTTGGAATTGTTCCAAAATACGAAGAATCGGAAATCGCTTATTTTTGAGATTATACTTTAACATATAATTTCCATCGAATTTAAAAATCTTTGCAAAAGTTTCGGACTGTTCGCCATTTTTAAAATTTTTTTTATTTCCCACTCCTAACGAATTTTTTGAATTTTAAAGAAAGTTTTCAATTGAACCAAATGTTTGCGATTCCCAATTTTCATTCAATTTCGTCATTCTTTTAGTTACGTTTAGAATTTTCAGATGTCCATGAAGATTCCAATTTCCGATTTTTCGGAAAATTTTCCTAACGTCACAAGAGGCATCTGAACTCTCAATCTCCTATATATCCTACACTTCTTGATATAATCGCCTGACGCGTTAATATAATAATAATAAACATGTTGGAAAAGTAAATAAATTTCCTTTTTGACAACGTGGGTATAAGGTCGCCGTCGTCGGACATAATACGAGGATCTCCATTTGGGAGCGAATGCCTCGATACTCATACAATAATCTGGCCAGTTCGTGGAGGAAGGGAGTTAGAGAGTAATTTTGAACAAGTGTACTACCACCGGTTCGAAGAACTTAAAAAGAATAGAAATATAATTATATTGAAATCAATTTTGGTTCTGGAAGCGAGTTTCCTTGGTCACCGGGAAAAGGAAAACTAGGGCTGCACAGTAATCGGGTTTTATCCGCGATTAGCGTCTCTATCATTACCCGGAAGGAAATTTAAGTTTCCCCTCCGTGGTAAAGTCATTGGACACAATTGCTGATCGTAAAGGAAAGCCTGTGTGGCAACATATACTTACGGCAATTAACATTTAGTAGCAGGGTAAACGTTACATTGGCGCCATACGTGGGACGGTAATAGCTGGAAAATCCGATTCCTGCTCGGCCATGGCCTTTTTCCTTGACCGTCCCAAATCAATTCTCCTAACTTCAACTACTTACTTACGATTCTACAAATTAAGGTTCCATAATACAATAACAATTTTTATTATTATTTTTTTTTCCTAACCTCAAACTTAGTTACTTACTAGTCTAAATAAGATTTAATTTAAACCTAATTTATTCCATTCACTTATCTCTTTGTTCGACCTTTGAATTATTATTTGACCACGGCGGCACGTGGGTGAGTTCGCTCCAATTTCCTAATATAATCTAGTGGTCCATGTAGTTAATAAATGAGAAGCAAAAATACTATGGAAAATTATTGCATTATTATGTTAATAATTATTGGGCATTTTATAACTACCGAAATTTGTTGATAACATCCAGATATTATAACCCTCTGACATCAACCGCAATTTATTACCCAACCTTTATCAGATTTAAAAAACTTCTATTTTATTGACTTTTCTCATTATTCAAATGAAAAATCGAAAGAATAACTACAAACAATATTTTATCTGCAATGGTTATCAAACCATTGCCTAGTGGGCAGAAAACTCTCCCATTACACTGTGGTACAAAGTAAAAAAAATTTTATGAGGTGATTTAAGATAATTAGGAATCACTGATTAGAATGACAACATTAGTTTTTATCCTACACGTCAAATTTCTGAGAAAGTTAAATAGAAGTGTAACCCTATGACCCATGAGCCCAAAACCCGTAAGTCTTTAGTGTTTGTATATGCCTACGCCACTGAATTTTGGTTCCCAGCACTACAATTTTTGACTAATCCCCCTTGATTTGTCGATAAACATTGTCATACATTACTTTGACATGCACATACGTCAAATTTAATTCGATAAATTCTAGCATTCTTTTCGTAATGTGACGTCTTGGTCAAGAACTAATGTTGCCATCGTGTTTAGTTTACCCTAGTTATCAAAATTCACCTAATCTATTCTAATTTGTTCTTTTAGTGTACCACAGTGTTATTAGCTAACGGATTTTTAAATCCTTGTTAACCTAAACATTATCATTATACCATTTTATGTTTCCATTATTGTTATTGGATTCCATTTGAAACAGAATTGTTGAAGCTAATTAAAAATAAAAACAAAAATGAGGAAAAACAACTAAACCAATTACAACAAAAATGGGCAATTTTTTCTTGCCTTATCGCTAATTTGACTCTGATTACTGAAAAACAGATCAATAAAACAAGCTTATTAGTCCCTTTTTTAATTAATGGGTATGAATTTCTGTTTTAATTTTTTTTTTTTTAAGGATTGTACTATGACTATAGATATGATATGAAAATGTACAATTTATTATATTGTAATTACAATGGGTCATGAATACAAAAAAAAATGTGTTTTTAAAGATTATTCTGAAATATTTTGGTAACAAATTGGTCCGTTTTGAAGCTGCGTAATGTATAGTAATTTCTAGTTTTATTGTCCTATTAATGTCAGATCTTTGAAAACCGCTGTCAAATCTATATCCAATTAGCTGACCCGACAGACGTTGTCCTGTTCAAACGTTTTATATCCATCGTTAGAATCGTGTATGGTCTTTAGTAGAAAAAAATCCCATTTAAAAAAGAACTTTCAGTTTTTCCCGAATTTTCCCATTTTCGGGGTAACTTTTCCAATTTTATTTCCCTAAAAACCTTATTCGGACTATTACGAATATTTTTATGAAAAAATTAGCCATATTGGTCCAGCCGTTCAAGTGAAGCACTTACCCGGTTCGCTGGCATTTAATTTTTATTTTATCTGTGGATACAAGCATTAACTGCTTAAGTCGTTTCTTGCAATTTTCCAGGAGAGCGATTTAAAGTTTTATAAATTTATTCCGATACATGTACTTACGCGGTTTATGCATTTTTTGAAATAGCAATATTGGCAAAAGTAAAGAATTGATCTAAGAAATTTTGTGGGTATACGCAGTCGTATATGGATAATATCATGGTGTTGATAATTCAATGTCGTCATAAGTATAATTAAGCGGTTAATGCTTGTTGCCACAGATATAGATTTGTTGAGCTTTACATTTTTGTGAGTTTCATGTGTTACTTTTATATGAAGACTACAGGAAAAAACCAAGGAATGTCACAAAATTTCGAAAATTAAGCTTATCTCGCCATATAGTAGAAAAATGTCTATATTTAATTATATTTACATCTCCTCGGAAAACCCATAGCACAGTCAGCTAATAGTCGCGTTTAAAAACGAGCTACAAACAAAAAATACGATGTAAAAACAAGGAACACCAAAACTTTAAAATCGATTTTTCTTGTAATTGTTTTTTTGTGACATTCCTTGTTTTTTCCCTGTTGTCTTCATATTATTACTTCTATTATTATTATGGAAAATATAATTTACCAGAAATTAACAAGAGATCACAATTATTTTATGTCGCCCATCACTGATATCTTTATTGGGATATTTTCAATACTATACGAAACCGTCAAATGCAACTATTGAACTATGTTAAGTTCATTAGATGATACAATGAAAAAATTTGGAAAGAGGAAAGTTGTGTAAAAATAGCTTCCCGATGATTCCGGACCGATATGTGAAAAAGCATGGAACATTGGGGAACATGGAACATTTTTCGTGATCAGAAACTCAATAAAAAAATAAACTAGTGATATATTATAATCAGAGCTTAATAATTTCTAAAAAAAGAACCGGAACGGATCCACACTTAAACAACGCAACTGTAAACTCTTCTTCTCTATTTCTTTTTGCATATTCCATATCGTCTATTTAGAACAAAAACTCACTAACTACATTTTAATTTTTTCGAGTCATGATGCTTGATGCTTGATGCATGATGCTGTATACATTTTTATCATTATAAATCCAATATATCCAAAAAACATCTTATATAACACCTATATTGTATAATAAGCTACTTGTATAATTGAGAAATGTTTTGGTATATTGGATTTTTAATTTATTTATTTATTTATTTATTTAATAATGTCAACGGAGGAATTGTCTCCTACTGACAGAAAAAATTTAAAAAGTATACATATTATTTTTTTTTCCTTATTTTTACATTAAGTTATATAATTTTTTTTTTTTTGTTTTTGTTTTTTTTTTTTTCTTTTTTTTGATTTTGCGTCTGCAGTCGACTTTAATTCGCCTCCACGATCAGAGAAACTGCAGAAAACCTGATCAGGGTACGTCTAATCAGAACCTAGAGGAAGAGAAATAAAAGTTATAATTAGAGTTGTAATAGAAATAATAAGTTAGTACCAAAACATGCAAAGAACAATAATCACCATTTAATTTCTTTCAATTTT